>JBAMAW010000816.1:0-52417 GCA_037043295.1 Amiota minor | reverse complement strand
CTTCTTATTTATAAACTTAACTACAATATTTTGTCTGCAATTCGATCAAAGAAATAGCAAATTGGTACAAACATTTTCGGGCCCCTTTCCCTATCATTTTTCATTTAACCTTTGAATGACTTTCTCTACTTAAATATTGTTTGGTCTCTTTATTAGTATTTGGAAGATTTTTATATATTTGCATTGATTTTCAAACACAGAAATTGAATCAATTTGTAGGTGGATCCATCCACCATAAGTTAGTTGCAAATCAAAAAAGCACACAAAAATGAATTGAATGAAATTGAATTTTCACCAGGCACAACAAAATGTAAAACAATATCAAATCGATTTGAATCGTATTGATTGGAATGAGTCGCTTTCAGTTGTCAGTGACTTTATGTAATATACTCGTATATAGAATCTTAGAGCAAAGGGTTGTTATTGTGAATATGTAAGTATCTTTAATTATATTTCATTTTTAAATCTTGACTTTGTCTTTTATTTATTTATGGATGATTTTTTTATTTCGTTTATTTTCATTGTGGTGAAAAGCATTAAAAATTCATGAAGTCTAAAATCAAAATGCAGTGCATGACTTAAAACGTCATTCGTGCTTAATTGACTACAGCAAGTGATTTGAGCCACTTCGCTACCGCTTTCATCAATCCATTCACTCTATGTCTGCCTTTTCTTATCTTTGTCGTAGAGTTCCATGTTATTCTGTCCTGTTGCATGTTTTTTTTTGATTAGTAGATTTTTTGTTTCTTTCATTTTCCTTTAATTAAAATTTGCATTTCAATAAACATTTTCCACCAGAATTAACTTGTGCTTCACGATTTTGCAACATTCATTCAACGGAGTAACTCTTACCTTTTTTGTTTTGCTAACAAGAATCATCGTCACTATCTCCACCATCACCACTATATAATACCACCAATGCCATCACCATCACATCACCATATCCATCACGAAACTAGTCATCTGCATTATATCATAAAAAGACTACATCGCACACAATTATCGCTTCATTGTGCAATTCATGATGGCTCTGTTCACTCATTAGGCATCGTTCGTATCTAATAGGAAGGACTGGGCATAGGGATACTACTTAATAAGAAACATATAAATAGCAGGGATAGAGTAGTAATAAAAAGTAGATGTTAATGTCGGCAATGGACTTGAAGGCGACATGGGCATAGTGAAATGAAAAGCTTCATACTCAGTTATTGCTATTATTATCACCATCATCATAATCATTATTACCATCACTGTTATCATTACCATTGTAGCAATCATTGATGATGTTTTCAATTTTACTTTTATTCTACTAATTAGCAGCTGTTGCACATCCAACAGCAAAATTATTGCAAATGTTAAAAATAAAAGAAAGAAATAACTGCAATGCTCAGTTTCAAATTGTGTTCTCATTTCTTAGTTATTCTGTTCCACTCTATTTCATTCCACTCCGCTCCACTCCAATTAATTGTTCAGTACACATAAATGAATGGGGAAATGACAAACATCAACGACCCTAATTGGAGTATTTCAATCAATAAGAAAAAAAATCAACAAAGTTCGAGTCAGACTCGTACAAGGAGGGTTCCGTACCAGATTGCGGTTTGTATAGGAGGTACCCCCTAGTTGGCCGATATAGCTGATTCCAATAGATATATAGCGCCTTTGTCAAAAAATTATAGTGTCTAAACTTCAGTTCGATAGAACAAAAAACACAAAAGTTCTTCTAATAAGACCCTTTGGGTCCGGAACACTAAAAAGAGGAAATATGGATCATTTTGGTTGAATTCATTTGAGTTCAGACAGAAAAATCCCTGCTTTTATTAATTACCTGTATGTTGTAGTGTACTATAACTTTGCTAATAAGTTTAAACAAGAGTTCGCTCTAAATATGATTCCTAATGCACCATTGCTGCACACAAACGGCACATTCTATAGTTTCGTCCGCAACTTCTATTCCGAAATTAGCCTTATTTTAAACGTCAGTCTTACCAGATTTCTGGTATGGAGTAGTACACACCAATCGAGCGCGCTTAAAATGTGCAGCTGTACATTCAAAATAACTTCTCATTATCGCAAACAATCGTCATGAGTGATGAGGCGCATTTTACGTTAAACGGAACCGTAAACAACTAAAATTGTCAGTTCTACGCCCACGTAGCTGGTTTCCACAAGATAGCGCACCAACTCATGTGGCTCCTACCCCAAACGATTTTTTGAAGCAATTGTTCCCCGGTCGCTTGATGTTAGAAATATAAGTTAACCTGATATGACACTGCCGGATTTTTCCTGCTGGGAATACTTAAAGATAACTATCTGTGTCAACAAAGCAAGGTCTAGGCTAGAAGAATTTAGGGTCAACATCTGGCATAAAGTTACCGAGATATTATCCGAAACATTACCAAATACGATAGAAAATGTCAAAAAATGGGCATAATACGTCATTCGAGCTCAAGGCGGGCACTTGCGCGATATCGTCTTCAAATATTGGGAGTACAAATTAGTTCGGTCCGTTTTCAAAAGATGGCTCCATCTGCAAGTTGTGGCCGATTTTGGAATCGATTACTTATTCCATTGGAAAGGTTTGACATCTGTCAACAATAATTAGTGTGCATCAGCGTCTGTTTCTTACAACAACACTGTTTTTTGCCTCTTCGAAAATGTCCGGATTAGTGATAATAAACAGCATTTGAGGGAAGTTTTGATTTTCTTTTATAATGGAAAGAAAAGTGCAGCTGAAGCCCATCGAATGCTTGAGGAAGTTTATGGTGAATCTACTCCGACCGATAAGTCATGCAGAGAGTGGTTTCAACGCTTCAAAAGTGGTGATTTTAGTGTCGAAGACAAAGACCGTCCTGGCCAAGGCGATTTTTCGCTTCGGAACTGTTTCTTGAAAGACATCAATAGTAATGCAGTCAAATCTCCTTAAATAGAGGAGATAAGAAAACTATCAGCATTAAACTTAAAATAAAAAATATGCAGTGGTTAATTAATTAAAAATCAGCTTTCCCTGTAGATTAAAAAGTGCTCCACAGCTATGCTGAATCTCATATGGACATACAGAGATGTGGTAAACTCGTACACCTACAAATGTCAATAAACTGCAGCGAGGTCAGTCTAAAGCATTAAGAAGAATGGTACAGAAAAATGCTACCAACAAAAAAGACATAAATACACCTACTGTCGCTGACTAAGGCTGAGCAAAAACTACATGCGAAAGATCAAAGACCAAATATTTTTTTTAACAGAGGGCATACGAGTACATCCTTAAAGAAACAAGAATCATTTAAAATAACAAAATTCCTGGAAATGAACGCGTTATCCAAAACTGCTTAATACGAGACAAATGTACTGTGTCTAGTAAAAGGTAAAAGAAAGGACCGTGCAAAATTTCAACATGCTAGCCCAAAAAGTGAAGGACATGTTTTCATACATACAGATGAACTATTCACTATTTACTGAGTGAAGAGTATGAATTCAAAATATTTGTGAAAGAAAATTTTTAACTCTTGGCCCTGAGCTAACTTTAATACACTTTATATGAAAAGTTATCATAAACAATCATCATCATCATTTTTATTACGGGTGCCCATGGTGGACACCCATAACGTTTGGAAATAGGATAAGGTATGATTCATAAATTTATCAGCAAACCACCTCGGGCCTGTCATAATGTAAGTATTTACATTTGTTTATTTTGTTGCAAAATTTTAAGTCTTTAAATCAAAATGCGGATGAATATGAATAACTAGTCTGCATTACAAACATCATCTGACTTGATCTCACTAGGGCGTATGTATTGTACAACTGAAGGGTGTAGGGACCTATGAAAATAATCAAACAAAAAACAAAAACAATATGTACTTGTAATGGACCAATAGTATTCAAGGTAAGACATACGATTTCAATATCCAATTAGAGAACAAAAATGAAGCCAAAAACAATTGAAGCGTTTATACAATATTTAGTTTAATTTGGTATTGTTTCCCAGTCTCTCATGGTCTTTTGTTTCTCCTGGGGTCAATCACTTAGTCTAAGTTAAAGTTGATGATACTCATTCAAATATGAATCTGATAAACAGTCTTTAGTACAAAAAGAACAATTTATATTTTACAGTTCAATGGACTAAAAATAATCTTATTAGCCAGCAGTTTCAACATTGACGTCATGCATCGCAATAGCAACCAGTGGGCAGGCAACAAATGCACACGCGCAGAAAAGAAGTCCCGATACGTGAAACTGTACGAATAATAATAATAATAAAAATAAGAAGAAAGCAAATTAAAATCTTTAGAAAAATGTAGGCCTTCTTTTATAAAGTAATTTCGCGGAACATTTTTCGATACTAGAAAGATTAAGAAAATATATACGTATATAATCGCCATCATCAGCTTCCATCTGCACATCTAAAACAAACCCAAGTTTTATTTACATTTTTAATGCAAGAAAAAGTACAAATAAATCGATTAATGGATATTCTCATATCAAATCTTAAAATGATGAAATTTTTTCAAAAATTTTTTTACTTTTTTGAAAAATCACGAAATTTTCCTCAATTAATAACAAATGAATATGGTGAAATGTTGATCAATTGTCTTGCCCTTTCTGACCATATCATTATGATGTTGCCAGCTTATTCAAAAAAGTTATCGAGTCTACAGTGTGTCTTTGCTTATTTCTTTCTTTATTTTTAACTCTTTTGCGATTAGACTATTCAAGAAGGGATTTGAGTTCTCTCAATCCGCAGAATAGATATCCATGATTCATTTCTTTGAGTCTGACTGCATTTCTTTGGCAGACTTGCCACAGTGTTATATGATAATCTTCAGAAAATTTGGGGACTATATGTAGGTAATGTGGCTGCTTTCCTACCTTTGTCAAGTTGTCTTCCCCTAAAGTACCTGACTTGAGATAAAATACTCTAGTGCTGAAGATATTAAAACTTTCATTACAATGTATTCCTGAGATAATTTCTCCAATTGATTGATTGATCTTGTCGAGTTGGTTTACTTGATTGAAAATTAGAAGTATTTCTAACTATTGGTAGTTTTATTTACCCTCCCACCATTATTAAGATTCCGAAATCAGGCAAACCAGAGGACCATGTCACATCGTATAGACTCATAAGCCTTCTTCCAATATTTTCCAAAATAATTGAACGAATGTTCTTAAGTAGAGTGTTGGAAGTGAGAAAGGTCCAACGTATCATTCCAAATTATCCTGAACAACTTTACATTGCTGTCCATCACATATTAACTGCAATTGAAACGAAGCAATCTTTTTGGACCTTATGCAATCCGTTGACAAGGTTTGGATAAGCGGCTTACTTTGTTAGAGTCCGCGACACTGACTTTAACACTAGGCGTATCATTGCTGGAGTTCCTCAAGGTATCGTCCTCTCTCCATTCCTTTACTCTCTATATACTGTGGATATTCCAATGCCGGATAAAGACAATATTCTGGTCGTAACCTATGCAACTCACATTGCCATTCTTGCGAATTCATCATCTCCCGTTGAGTGAGCTGAGCTAGTCCAACGGTAAACGTAGAGCTTTAATGCCTGGACCAAGCGTTGACATACTATATAAATGCATCCAAGTCAGCAAATTGTACATTTACATTAAGGTGCGCCCATTAATAAAACTTGACTCCAGCATCTTACCACAGGTTGATGAAGTACGATTCCTTCTTCTGATCCTGGACAAGCGTCTAACTTGGCGCACCCATGTAAAAACTATCACAGCATGTTGCGAAAAATGAAAATAAAAAATGGAATGGAATGGAATGCTGTGTGAGAAAAGCAATCTCCGACTCAGGGCGCACCATGGTTCGTCAGAAATTCGATGTTACATCGGGACATGAAAATGCCTACAATACTTGAGCAAATTTCTTTAGCAGCCGTTATAAAAATCGTCTGCTTCAATACCACATCCCCTAGCAAGAGCCCTAATACACAACAGAATTCCGTGACGGCTAAAACGTATCGTAAAAAAAAAAAAACGTAAATGCCTTTGAGGTCAAATTCTTCAAAGGACACGAAACTATGCTAAAGTCTATACCAATGATTAAAAACTTTTTACGTTTTTATAGAATAAAGAGACAAAAAAACAAAGTTTTATTAATCAATCTAAGGAAGCCACTTTAAAATTATCAAATTTAAATTTGAACCTTCAACATCTCCTTATATATTTATTTCTTTTATTTTCTCAATAACAGAAAAAATACTAAAAGATAGGTGGAGGTATTTTTAAATTTACAATATTGAGAGTATTATGTCGAATCAAACTATATTAGAATTAGTCCGCTATGCACTGGACTTGTTCAAAGATGGTCTGACAGTCGATGACTTAATTGACTATGTAGAATGCAAAACACTTGTTCAACAGGCTCCAGATACAGTCAAACAATCTGTCATGAAGGCAATATTGAACGGGCTACGTCGGAAAGAGTTCATTAAGAAAAATGGAATAGTTAATTTAAAGAAACGACAAAAAGTTCCATTCGTGGACGTATTTTATTAACACTGCACTTAGTTAGGTAAGTAAAATAGCAAATAATATCGTATGAAATAGAATTTAAACTGGTTTGTAATGCAATGGTATTTCATCAGGATCTTAGTCTCTGTCGAATACAAATTACCTGGAACATCGTCTCCATCATCCTCTTCTTCGTGTGCTTCGTGACAGCGATATTTAATATACTCAAAAACAAGAAAGTTCGACAAATTAATTACATAACATATACAAGATATAGTTCACACAGGATTTACATCCATGAGTTTAAGAGTTTTAAGAGTTTAGTAAGTCCTTAGTTTGTTTTGTTATTATGAATTATAAACACAAATTAAAATGTTCATATTTATATCAGATTTTTGTAGCGTTATGAATGTTCTTGTTCTAAGAAAGTTAAGAAGTTTAATTATTTTTTCGATTAAAAATTGTTTCACACTGGATATGGAAGTATACCTGTACCTATATATTCATTTCTTAGTTTACAAATTGGTAAGTCCTAAGTTTATTTTGTTATTATAAACAAATAATATAAATTGAAATGTTTCTATTTATACCAGATTTTTGTAGCAGTATGACTGTGCTTGCGGTAAGAAAGACGAGGAGAGTTATTACATTTCCGGTTATGAAATTGTTTCTGTTAAATTGATAGATATTTGCAAGTGGATTTAGTATGTGACTGATAAAAAGAAAATAAATTAAGTAATTAAAGAGAAATACATTTTTATTTATTTTATTGTTTTTATATTTAAAAATGAATGTTTGTGTGTGCCTAATCAATGCCCAGACCAAACAAAGACAGTTAGATTAGTTATTAAACTAGATACGCAAAAGACAGTAAAAGTTTTACCTCACTGATGTGTGAATATATCTAAAAGAGAACCAAAACTGGAAAATTAAGAATGATAAAATATAAGAAATCTATCTGATTGTCAATAACCGGAACAATTTTCTATAACCGAACCGCTAAATAAGTAGACACGGGCGTATGCTGGTTTGGTATAAAATTTGGATTTTAAGCATACATAGACTTAGTTATTCATCTCAAAGAAGCAACGACAAATTGACAATGACTAGGCCGTGAAACTATCTTATATATGTATATTAAATTTGATTTGGCAAAATAGATTCAAATTTAATTGAAGAATATAGAGCTCATTTTTATGAAGTTTACCGCGACCCATGTCATAACACAATGACATTCTTATTAACTGATGGATCAAAAATAACAGATGCAACTTCGTTTGCCGTTGTTTACGGATCGAATACAATAACATCGGTTGGATCTATCTTATATTTCTGGTCTATGTTGACTGCAGAAGGCTGTGCTCTTCTCCAAGCAGTACGCTTTCCTGCTAATATGCCATTCAACGTCATTATTTGCATAAACAGCAAATCAGCTATCAACTACGTACATAATCTCAACAGCAACAGTATAATTATTACTACAATCCGTGACCAGCTTATTCAACATAAGCGTATTAAACTTATGTGGGTTTCTGCTACTACACATAGTTCACATATTTGAAAAGGCTGACATTCTTCGCTTAGTTAAATCTCATATTCGGTAGAAAGACCGAATTTCATGGGAATACGTAAATCACCGCTACAAGCAAATAAATCCAAAAGCCATCCCTCCAATTTATCCTGCCGAATGCCACCGTAATGCAGTAAAACTATTCGTATGCCACCGACTCGGTCAAACCTCTCTCACTCATCAATACCTACTCTGTAGCCGCAACAACGATGCAATCCCTCTCTGCAACCTGCTCTCAGGATGAAATGCAATACAAAATCTTCGTGTCCAAGCCAAAATTAACATGCCAGAGCTCATGAGCAATCCAAATCTTAGCAACATAAACTCGATCTAAAATCTATATAATTAAATGGCAAACACTGAAATTGTGAAGAATTTCCTGCTTACACCACTGAACCGATTTTGACAAAAAAAAAAAAAAAACATACATATTTGTGAAAAGTAAGGTTAGATAATAAAAATAGTAAAGTAATCTCAATATCAGATTCTATATTAGTATGTACTCGCTTAAAATTAATTACAATTAAAAATTGCACATAGTTTTTTGTTGCGTAGGCTCTAACATACACAACAAAATGAACACGATATAACACATAAATTGTATGCACAATACTTAGTTTGTTGTTATAAGTAGATATATGTATATTTATATACTTACAAATGTATATCAATTTTGAACGTTACTAGAAAGTGATAAAAAGAAGAATTTCCATACTCTGAACAAACAAATGAGAACAACAACATTATCCATCACAGCGATAGAGACAACAAACATATTTATGAGAACTGCTGATCTCTGCACAACAATAATCACATGGCTTTACACAACCGATGAGCGTACAGCTATAAAACGGAAGAGAGTGACACACAAACTTCTCTATTCTCCCATTTAACTGCGCTCACAACACCAACGGCTGTGTCTAACTGTGTGTGAGAGATTTGCAACAGAGACATCGTTTTTTCATTTGTTCTTGGGTATGCCAAAATTGGCAAGTCAAGGTAGAATCAATTCTGCGTCACTGATTATAATCGACGAAATTTCAATGTGTCCTCCCTAATTAATTCAGAGACTTGTGCTCAGGAGAGAAAAGAGACAAATTATTTGGGGGAAAAACAATTTTGTTATGCGGTGATTTTAGATAAATCGTCCCAGTTGTTCCTCATGGTTCACGTGTTACCCTCATAGAAAATTGTATTACATCGTGGTCTGAATTTGAAAACTTTATTTATGTCACTTTAACTCGAAAGCAAACTTCAATTTGAGGAAATGGTGTTCAAATTGCTGGCCGTTGCTAGACTCCTTGCCGGTGGATGTTCGTGAACATAACCCAGTAGATATTAATCATATATCTGACACTGAAATCCAAAAAATACTTGGGTTAAATTGGAACCGAGCCACCGACGAATTATTTTTAAAATTCAATGATTTATCCTTTAACAAAGCACCAACTAAACGAGTCATACTTTCAGAATTGTCGAAAATTTTTGATCCATTGGGAATTGTTTCTCCAACTATAATCCAGCTTAAGGCAATATTTCAGGAGACCTGGTGTCATACTCTAAATTGGGACGACGAGCTTCCTGAAGCTTTATGTACTCGGTGGCATATCTACATGCAAGACCTACCTCAGTTGGCAAAGATTCGTGTCCCACGATACATTGCTTGTTCTACGCTACCAATAGAACTACATGTTTTCGCTGATGCATCAGCAATTGCCTGCGCTGCGGTTGTATATAGCCGAATTTCAACGTACGATGGATATAGTGTCAGATTGCTTGCTTCACGTACACGAGTGGCCCCTTTGAAACCCATATCGATCCCACGGCTGGAATTAAACGCTGCAGTATTGGCAACCAGATTGCTGAATCTCGTCAAATCAGCCCTTACCATACCCACCTCCGGGATTCATTGTTGGACAGATTCAGAGATCGTGCTTCATTGGCTAGCTTCTCCACCGAGGAAATGGACAACGTTTGTTTGTAACAGAAATTGAAATTCAATTTGTTCAGTTTCTTATATCACTTGGTAACGTTGAAATGGAAACTTTTCCTCCAGTGCGGTTCGGATATCGTTGAAATACCGAATAGCGATGCCTATAAACACATTCAAATGTCAAACGTTTCAAAAAGTTAGAATTCCTCAAATGTTTGAGGAAACCTCACTTCGCCTTGGTTTATCTCGCTTATCAAATATAATATGGCTCATAGGAGCAGCACCACGCTTTTGTTTCCTATGCACTTTTGGTATGAACCATCATATTAAACCCAAGTGTTTTGCAAAGCCTGGCTTGTCTGGCTGCTACGACCATCAAGTAAATTGTCCTCTTGACAAGTAGTGGCCCCTGTTTGGCGTTACGCAATCCAAATCTGCAAGCAGCGTTCAGAGAGTGCAGGCCTGCCGCATAACTGCGACTCCTTGGTTTTTGCGAAACACATTCTCTACTACAGAGACCTAAATATGCCCACGGTACGTGACGGAATCCTGCAAATCAGCAGTCGTCATCAACAAAAGGTACAAAGAAAAAAATAAAACAAAAAAAAATACATAGTCTGTTTATTGTTTAATAGAAAATATGATCATTTATTTAAGAGCAAAAAAAAAATATTATTTTGTATTGAATACACGTATATATTTATATAGTATATGGTACTTAAGTATGTGTATATAAAATCATAGACATATCATATACTGTTGTACATATGTGTATATTTGTAGAGAGATATATATGTATGTGAATTAATTTTTATTCTTTATGCTTATATATTTTTATATATGAATTTCTTTCCATTACAAATGTGTTTACTAATAAAATAAGCTATTTATTTTTTTTAAACCCATTAAATTCGGCTTTGTAGTATTGATTTAAGCTTTTTCCACTTATTTTATGTATATATATATCATGTGAATATGTGTATGCATATTTAAAATATCATGTGAGCCATCTGTGCTGTCTAAATATCTACCTTTCACACTAAACCTTATGTGAAATGATCATCCGTTAAGTTTCTTCATCTAGTTTTCTGTTACAATTCCTTTGCGGAACTCAAGTTCCCTGATTATTGAAAGAATTAGTTCTCCTTACTAAGACTACTAAAATTTCCTCCATTTCGTGCAAATTAGAATCATTTATAAAACAATTTAAAATTGCAATTAAAACTAACTAATGGACCGATCAGATAAATATGTTAATTTAGGTATAATAGCTAAGCTACAAATTATTTAATAATTTCTTAATGAGCAATTTCATCAGCTAAAGGTGTATTAGGTATTTAAGCTTCAGTGAACCGAAGTTATTGCGCTCCATATTTATATTCTTCACGGGAGTGAATAACATTATAAGTTTGTCCTGTGCCTATCTTGGAAACTGACAGTGTCCAAGTTTCAGTTTGACTGGACATAAAATAAAAAAAAAATTCTAATAAGAACATGAACTCAAATGGATAGTTTGTAGTGGTCTGTGGATCTGATTCGGCTGATTCCGACATATGGGCTGCGTCAAGTAAAAAGAAAGATTCGTGCAAAACTTCAGTTATCTAGCTCATTAACTGAGAGACTACTTTGCATACATACAGACAGACAATCAATCAATTCGTCTCGTCGAGCTGATCAGGATTATATTGTATATACTTTATGGGATCTCTGATGTCTCCATCTGCCTGCTACAAACTTCACGATAAACTTATAATACTATTTACTGCGTAAAAAGTATAAAAACAGATAAGTTGCAACACTTCAGTCAAGTGAATAAATAAAAGTAAAGGGGAACTTAGTAGCAATCCTAATACTAATCTTTTCATATTAACAATTTGGATTCTTTATATCGTATAATGTGTCAAACTCCAGATTTAACCTACAAGATCGTCATCTTTTTTTAATAGACAAATCAAAACCGTAAACTCTCTTTACCTACAGTGCAATGACGGGACTCGCAAAATATTGTAGAATTATGGAGCCACTTATATTTATGTAAATCACGTTTCGTTTGTTTAGCATTTCAAAATTTGCTGAGGGCCTCGGACATTTGAATTAATTGCCTATAGAAAAACGCGTAAGCATATGCACACATGCTGATGGTTACAGTCAATATATAAATTTTGTATTGTATATAAATTTTCTGAGATGCTTCAAGGCATTTTAAATCGAATCGGATTGGATCAAGGCATTTAATTTCTTCAGATAACATTAAATTTAACTGAGAGACAATTCTCAATGTTTATCATTTTGTTATTTTACTAATCACATAGTTTCATTTTTTATTTATTTTATCATAGTTGTTTTATCTTGGTTCGGTTTTTTTGATAAAGTGCTCAGATCCCAACAAGTTTTCAGCGCATTGACTTTCTGATTCTTCTTAAAAGCTACTTAATTTCGATAAAAAAAAAAATATTTTTAAGTATATGTTTTTTTATATGTATTTTTGTTTTTTTTATATGAAGTATGGAAATCAGTTTTAGTTTTTCAAATTCTGACGTCTTGAACTATTCCACCTAACTTTCTGTCATTTTACCAATATTCATTACTTTTACTCAAATTTTTATTACTTTCCTATCTATCTGTTTTTAGAAAAATCGATTGCCGTGCATTTGTATTGCACAAAACGCAAGAATGGCTCGACTGATTTGAATATTTTTTTTTTTTTTTTTTTGACCGCTGAACTGAGGTTCTGGAAAAAAGAAAAAGAAAAGAAACAGCAGAAAAATCAGAAAAAGTACAGTATGAAAGTGAGATGAATATAAAGCTTAGTAACATATTTTATAATCAATAAAGTAATCTTTGTCAAATATCTTTTTATGAATTCTATACCCGATTTCCCGAAGACGATTTCATGTCAACCAATCAGTATTTTTTTTGGGAAAAGAGACAAGACAACGTCTGAGCGGGTATCTAGTGAAAAATATTAAATAGCAAAAATTGCCTGCTTTTCGCATATACTAAGAATTCCAAAAATAAACTTATAGAAAACCATTGCTATTAAATAGCAATTTTAAAGAAATATTTAACCGATACATATTTTTTTGGACGATATGCAAACTCAAAGTTTTAATGGAACAACTTGGATTTGTTATTTAAATATTTATACCATATTAACTATAAAATCTTATACCTTTTTACTGTTGGATTTACTCATTTTGAAACCTCAATTTGTTCATGTGTTTTGTATGATTCCGCAAGAAGTCATATATTATAAGTTTATTTTAATTTTTTTAAAATCGCATAAAGAAGGTATAATGATATCTCGCGGTAAGCAGATATCGGTTGAACAGAGGAAAACGATAGTTCGACTAGTAGCGGGTTCGATAAAATTCAGAAGCAAACAAAAGCCCGTTACGTGCCTAGGGAAACAGAATCTGAGTTGTTCAGTCGCAAGTTAATAAGGCTTCACCTGATTTATTAAACGTTTTGTAGTTAGAATCATAACATAGGTATATATTATAAAGATTTGAATAAATCCATACTGTTCCATTATAATTTTGGCCATTCATATGGCTTCATAATCTTTGGACTATGCTATAAATTAAGTGAGAAATTATGTTTTATGAATGACTTAAAATGACTTCAATCTTTTTCAAGTGATAGTGGTTCTAATACTCACAATAGTTCTCAGACTTCAAAATGCTTCCAATATAAAAAGGACTCTAACTTATTTCCATATCAATATATATTCATATAGGTAAGTGTTAATTTATATTTTGCGATTATTTCTTTCTTTTGTTTTTCATTCGTGACATTTTCTTTAATCTTTTTGTTCTTTTAAATATTTGTAGTACATCATCATTCGTCACCTTTTCTCATTAACATCATCATCATTAGTATTATATTTAGTATTTTATAAATCCAATCTTATAGTATATCAAATCCAATTTTTGTTGTAGATTTGTAAACTATTCAATTCAATTTTTTTTGCAATTATTTTGATATAAAGTCCTGCATCTTTGTAGCTACAATATTGAATATAAAATCTGGTTATATTACAGATTTTATCGATTTTTTTTTTTTTTTTTTCCTAAATACAAGTACTTTTCTTTAAGTCACAGTTTCCTCAATAAATGTATAGATAGATTAAGAATACATTACACATATGTATGAATCTTAATTTATAACACAAAGGTATAAAATTTAATGCAAGTAGTTTGTTCAAAATATGCTTCTATTTGGTATTCAATCATTGAAGCGTTTAATAAAGCCAACTGAAATTGAAGCAGTGGTTCATAAATAGCCTCAATGAGTTCAGTTTAAATTAAAAATTGATTTCCAGACTTAAAGGTTTTTCGAATTAGTCAACCCTAAACATTTTCTAATATATTTTCCAATATATTGTGTTACTGTAATAGTACAAAAGGGTGACATTTTTCGTCTCGATCCACGAAGGCAAAGGTCCAGAAAGGTTGGCAAACAATGGAAAGCCTTTTTATAGAAATTTTTGACAAGATTTACCGTTTATATTTTGTTACAAAAATTTAAGTTCACAGTTGCCATAATTGGATACAACTTCCAAAATCATAACACTGCCAATTTGGCTGTGAAAACGATACAATTAATGAGTCTCTATTTTCAAATCATGGAAATTGGAATTTACAAGAAAAAACCAACATGGCGAATTAGTTAGGTTAGGTTAAAAATTAACAGCTTTTTTTAAGTGGTGATATTTTTTTTGTTTTCTCAGTTTCAAATGTCTGATATGTTTAGACATCAAAATTTTAAGCCAGATTGTGATTTTACTGCCATGGATTAAAATTAATGATCATGACCATGTCCTTATGCAAATATCTGAAAATAATAGGGCTTACCACAAAAAGGTGGTTTCTTTGAAAGTAAGCAATGGTGTCAAATGTATCAATCACTGATAAGACCAATCATGACATATTGTTATAAGATATCTATTTTCTTATATGGAACGGATAAGAAAAACTTGAGTGAAAGATTTTAAATAGTTTCACATTGTTATACGGGAATATACATATATATATATATATACAAATAGCAGCTACGTCAAATTTGAAACATTAATAAATTGTAAAAAAGAGACTAGTAAAAAATACTGGTGTTTGCAGTATAGACCCTTACTCCTTTCATTTTGGATTATTCAGAGGCATAATTAAATAATTTATATTAATCAAATATGTAAAATCAACAGGCTTTCGCCCATTGCGTTTTGCTTTGTATTTAGGATGGTGAAGACAAGTAAATCATGGTCCTAAAGAAAGTAAAAGTTATCTTTGCTATGACTTTAATTCTATTTATTATCGATAATTTCTTCTCATACGAGGTCTGTAAAATGTATTGCAAAAAAATCGAAAATGAGTAACAAGAATCTTATTCTATCCACTTAGTTTTTATCAATCTAAGATAGTATCTCATTCCAATTAATTTTGATCGTAATCACTGTACATTAGATGCAGAACTTTGTATCAAGTTGCACGAAAGTTAACTTTAATTTTTTGCTAGGATTTGCGTTTATATTAAAAAATATGTGATCTGTATTATTATTATTTTTTTTAAATAGTAGTAAGATTATTTGCTATGTCAGTATTGAGTAACATAAGTTTCAATGATATGAACTTAGTCTAGATTTTGTTTATATATTTGTTTGTTAGTGTTTCTGTTTTTCAATTATGATTTCAAAATATTTTTTTTTTTTTTTTGTTTATTTGTACACAAATGTACAGTATAAGTAAATATATATATATTTTTTTTTTTTTTTTTTGTTTAGTACACAAAAATATTTAAAATTTTGTATAAATATTTTTTTGTTTGTTTCTTTAGTTTAGTTTTATGAATTTGTTTAAGTTTTTCTTGTTGTGAATTATATTGCTATTGTTGTTGTTGTTGTTGTTGTTGTTGTTGTTGTTGTTGTTGATGTAGTTGATATTATGGATGTTGTTGTTGTGGGTGCTTTTGTTGTAGAATTTGTTGTTATTGTGGATGTTGTTGTGATTATATTATTACTGTTATTTAATTTAAAATTAGTATTTATTTGCGTTTGCGACGTCGAAAATATTTGCTGAGGCATTTTTTTGCCCGACATCACACATTTGTTCTGCAATTGAGAATAAGAAGAGAAAGGAAAAGATAGTACAAAAGATATCATATTTTAAAGTGAAGAAAGTGTGATAAAGAATAGCAAACAAAACAAAACAAAACAATAACATATACATTTAGAAGAAGAACCTAGAATTATTAGGTTTTTATATCTTGTGAAAGTGCGCGGCTTTAAGCGTTTAGCAAAAGTTATTTTCTTTACATTTTCCTTTGTTTTACATTTTTTCAATTTTTTTTTTTTCTTTTTTTTTTAATACAAAATTTAATGCATTCATTACTACATTTGTTTTTTTTTCCTGTTATGTATACATGAAGCAAGACAAAAAAGAATTAAATGAAAATATAAAATAAAAAAAAAGTGATTAACTTAAGTTCAACCACCACCAAATCTAGAGATCGTAGAGATATAATTGATATATAGCAACAAGCCCATCACTTCAATTTTGTTAGAAGATTTTTAAGTCCAAGATAAATTGAGAATGTATATCTCTAAGCTGCCGACAATTTCTATCTATCTATTTTCTTCATTTTAACTGATAAATAATTTCTTTATCTTAACTCAGATGCAGCAACAAAAAATCGATGAACAATCAGTCGAGTGAATCCCGAGGGAACGAAGTTGTTGAAAGTTCTGATTGAATATACAGAAGAGTCTATGGATCATAGCTGGATGCTTCAAGTATCATCTTAAG
This sequence comes from Amiota minor, assembly GCA_037043295.1. Classification (NCBI taxonomy): domain Eukaryota; kingdom Metazoa; phylum Arthropoda; class Insecta; order Diptera; family Drosophilidae; genus Amiota; species Amiota minor. The sequence continues at coordinate 35,641 of JBAMAW010000816.1, read as the reverse complement.
GTTACTCAGAAATTGGGAACTGTCGATTCTGTGACTTGGATAGTACCCATTCTAATCACCAAGAAAATACTCCTTACTTTGGAGAAAATTACAATGCTTACATCCCAGATTTAGAACAAAGGAAAGGTCGTCAAACAAACCTTCAATACGACAACGCGAAGGAGGTTATTCTTTACACCATAGGCTAGACTTGAAGCTTGGGTGTCATGAAACTTAAGTAATGACATAAGCAACAGTTTTCTTAAGATCATTATCGGGAATGAGATGTAAGATTTTTACTTTCATATAAAGTCAAACATAGACGAAAAACAGGAGATTTTTTTACACAAACCAATATGTTATGGGACTGGTGAGGGCTTTTGGCTCATATTCCAAAGTAAATAATTTTTAATATTAAAAACTATAAAAAAAATTTAAATAAATAAAATCTGCATTTTGTTAGTGGTGGACTTAGCAAAAATGGGGTAAAATAGTAAATCAGATTACCGTTCTGTTAAGCTAATGAATCATTCGATTTGATAGTAGAATCCTGAGGCAACTAATTACCTTATTGCTTTACACGTGATGAGGTCAGAAATGGTAAACTTTTATAAGTTTTCAATTTTTAATTTTATTTAATACGCAAAACTTTTAATTTGGATATTTCAGTTTGTAAAAGGAGTTCTTTTACTTCTTTCTTGGGGTCCCGGAATATACCTACTATATTAACTTTGTTCTCCATTAATTTTCTTAAAAGTATAATTAGTATATAAGAAAACTAAATGAGAATAAAAAATAAGAGGAAATCAAAAATATGAAACACAAAATTAAATTGATTTTGTTTCTTTAGCGAATGTCTTGCTTTAACAGTTTACTTAACTTGTTGAAATTAGAATTGAATATATGTACAGATATACATATATATTTCTTTTTTCACAAAAAAAAAAAAACCTATTTAATGACAATAGCAAAACTGTCTGTTGGCTTTGCTTCAAATGATAAAATTTGTTTTAAAAGAACAAAAAAGTAAAAAAAATTCATTAAGTATATAGAACAAGAAATGTGAACAAACTGATTTTTATATAGTAAAGTTGTAGACCAAGATAAGTAGATCTTCTGTTTCCTAATATTATCATTTTCTTTGATTTACCAAAACATTCTCTTGTTCAGTGCATTTATATACATATGTATATATGTTATTTTTTTGAATGATCGTTGTTACTTTTGAGTTGCACTACGAACTAATACGAAGAAAAAAAATTGAGGAGGAATTCTTTTTATTTTAATAATGGAAAATATTAATGGGCTGCTAATCTATGATTGTATCTAAATAACAAATGGGATTGATAATATCTGTTGTATTTTATAAAATTTTATCTATGTATGTAATTCTATTCAAATCTGTATGAGCCTAACAAACGAAAAGCAAAAATTTAAACACAATTTATAGAATTTTGTTTACGATGCTACTCTGACGTGATAACACATAACCACAAGCAAACAAAAGATGCTATTACACGCACCGACTCTGCGGCATAACTATCTCTCGCAATTTTTTTTTTGATGAGAAGGGAAGCTTACGAAGTAGCTTTTTCTAAAAACAGCAGTCGGCTCAGCGACGTTTTTCCTTGTTTTCTTTCGGGTATTTTGACTTTTTTGTAAAGAAAGAATATGAGTGTGGACACAAGCTAACCCAATGATAATTGAGCAAGCAAATACAAAACAAGAAGATTGTGCGAATAAGAATCTACGACCAGCGGATGCTATGATTAGGATCGAAAAGGTTAAGAAAAAGTAGTACGTGAGGTTAATTTAACATTCAGTAACATTATGTGGAACACATTATACTCTTCACGCGGTGTATAGTACAATATTATAAGTTTGTCATAAAGTTTGCAACAGACAGAAGGGGACATCTGAGACCCTAGATATTCTTGATCAGCTGAACGAGACGAGCTGTGTCCATTTGTCTGTCTGAATATATGCAAACTAGTCCCTTACGTTTGAGCTAAACATTTGTCGGAATCAGGCGAATCCGATTACCAGGAGGTGTACCTTCCATAAAATCCTAAATTTATTAGATAATCTTTTATATATTTAGAAGTATCAAACTGAAATTTTTACATTTTAATTATTTGACCAACATTGTAAATTTCAAGATACTATTGTATATTTACTAGATCAAATATCTCCCATACAAACCCGGATTGAAATTCATGTTCCTATTAGGAAAACTCAACACAAAATTTCAGGGTCCTAGATTTACAGTATATCTTAGCTTCCCTAAAAAAAATGTCAATATTTCGGTACCAATGTTGAGATGTAGTATGAATACTGACTCTACCCTTAATACAAGTCACATCAACAATGTAATATTTCTGTACGCTCAATCACAAGAGCGTCGGCAAAAACGTGAAGCGTGAAGAGTATTACAGCTTCGGCATAGTCGAAGATTACTTTCTTTTTGTCAATTAATTTCCTCAGCTAAGGTCTTTAAACTTTTTAGAAAGTTGCGTTAAAAAGTCATAAATACAGAGATTAATTGGTTTAAATTGGAACAATCGGATTACTCTTACTTATGGAGTTATTGTACATATGTAAAAAAATCGAAGAAATTAGTGAAAATGGCTTCTAAATCTGATTTTTACAACAAACATAAAAATGCGTATTTGGTGAAATAGTCCAAAAAAAGAATCATTGGTCTTTTTAATATTGAGGACATTGATATATTTTTGTTCTAAGTTACAAAGCTCTTCACAATTGAATTGTCATCTTGTAGATGTTCAATAAAAGGCTCAGTCAGTAGCTCAGTAGGTGTAAGGATAGACTTTCTCATATGCTCGAAGGCAAGCAGTCCAAACCAGGCACCACAATGAGCAGCCTTTCTATCCTAACCTAAGTTGCGAATCTGTACCTTTAACAAAAGACAATAATGAACAATTTTCGTATTCGACTTTCTTTACCATTTAAATTTATTCTTCAGACACCCTAAATGTATGCAATGATTTTCTTTTATTTCGTTTTATTGTGCATGTAATAAAAATATTAATAGTAATATTAATAAAATGCAAATAAAAAATAAAAAAAAAAATTATTTAATAAAATGAAATAAAATATTATTAAAATGCTTATTAGAGCGCATATGTGATTATATGGTAACGAGTGTAGTAGCTAAGTATGAGAGACTATAAAGCTTGTGGTGATGAAAATTGTTATTCAAGTAGAGTATAGGGAATAGAAAAAGTGCCTAGTAGTAGTAGGTATTGTGTCTGGTATGAGTGCATATAAGCGTTATTATATAATTGCATACACGTATGTGTGTATGTAACATACTGTGTGTATGAGAATAGTGGCGGTGTGGACCTGTATATCGAGGAAATTATGCAACTAATTTAAACAGCATCAGCTGAAAGTAAAGCAACTACCGCAAATTAAATCGTTACATATAATATTATGTAAGTATGTAAGATATATGTATGATATATGGATAGTTAACAATATTAATCTTTGCACTACATAATCATTTATTTATTATTAGACATCATTTTAATATCTATTACTATAATAATAATTAGCTTCATAAATTTATGTTTTTATTTATTTTCTGTCCACTTTAACAAAAAATCTAAGCCATTGTTTAGGGTAAAGTATTGTAAGTATGTGAATTGAACTGGAACCAGTGTAAGTACCGAAGACAAGTGATTCAAAATTTTGTAATAATTTCATGAAATCATAAATTATCGTAATCAGTAATAATTATCGTAATAAATTAATCATGTATACAAGTAAGTAAATAGTTATTACTACTTCTAAGTAAAAAACTAAGTAAATAAGTAATAAGTTAAAAATATAAGATGTTTAGTAGTGGAGAAGGATAAGTGTGAGAAGAGAGCAAATTAACGAGTGAGCATGTGAACTAACTAGCGAGCGAGCGAGCGATCTAGCGATAAAGAAATGTAACTAGTGCTTCAACTAGCGAGCGAACGAATTAGCGAGCATGTGCCAGCTAAGTTAAAGAGCGAGCGTACTAGCGAATAAGTGAGTAAGCTAGTGAAAAATAGAAGTACTAGTACTAGATAGAGTGAAAAACTACTGCTCTGACAACTCAAATACAACTGACTCGGGTGGTACGGATGACGCTGGCGGTACTCTTAGTACCTTTTGGCCGCGAAAGCAGAGTGTTAACATCCAATTGCTTCCGCTGCCGTCCCTTCCTACGCTGCCATTGTTGCTTCCATTACTGGCTATATTATAGACACTGTTATCATTCATAATACGATTACGACTGGAACGATTGTTGCCGTTACCATTTAGACGGAAAGCGGCGGAACTTTTCTTCGGTTGGATGCGTGATGTCAAGGCAACGGGACCACTGCCACTACCATTGCCATTTCTACCACATCTGTTGCCCCCATTATTCGTGCTAGTGTTAACATCATTAGTCTCCATTACCAGAACAGCAGCTGTTACATTATTATTATTGGGACTGGTACTACGCCTGTTATTATTGTGGGTTGGGGTCATTAAACGTTGGCACTGTGCAGCTGATGTGGCATCACCTATTGTAGTTGCGAAGTCATTATTTTGATGATTGGGATAATGATGATATTTGGTATCACGTGTTACAATGATGCTGGCGCTGCTTGCCTTACGGCTTGTTAACCGGCGATTTGGTGGTGAAACCCTAAAATACAGTAAAATACGATACACATAAACAAGATTAGTATTAATTAGTTTGTATTTTTATGAGATTAGTTTTACCGTTTAGTGTCTTGATGTTGTTGCAAGGCATCCGTATCCGGTGCAGTATTATAAGCACCGGAATACATTGAAGCACGCTTAGGCACCCATTCGGGATGACCACGTACCGACATATAGACGGCAATACTTTTAAGCAGAACAGCTCGTACCTATGGTAGATAAAATATAATAATAAGTCGATTTATTTTTAAGTAATTTACTTTGATGTTAAGAAAGAGACAACAACAAAAAAAAAGTGGGTTCTGGCACACATTTTCACTCACAAAATTAAAAACTTACGTGCCCTTTTGTACCTAACAAAAACCTTCAATAGCTAAAACTGATAGATTCGTTTTGTTTGAGACGGATCAAGTTGAGCTCATTCACAAAAGGATCTCCAGAGGAGGATTCGCACTCAACAACATATACACCTCTGACCATCTTACGCATAATACTGCTTTATGCTGCTCTAGCTATAACTACAGTGAGAACAGACTTACATATCTTCGTCATAAGCTATCATAAGTGGAAAATCAAGTTAATCGCGAATAACGCTGGCGCGATAGGAAAAGAAAACCCTACCACTTACCAAACACCAACTTGTAGCTTAATTCTGAATTCATACCATAAAACACTTGAGATGTTAACCACTGGCCCAGAACTAATCTTCAATTTGCATATAAGCTGGATAATAGATTTTAATAAAATAAAAAGAGTACTATATCCGTTTATAAACAGGATGGCTAAAAGATCAGTTAAAAATAAACTAAAAATATATTTAGGTTGATCTTCGTTCCTACTATGCTATACCGCTCAGTAGTTTGGGATGATTGTTCCAAAATTAATAAAAATGATTCATAATCTACCCTTGTACCCTTTGCTACTTCTCTTCTGTATGAAAAATCAACTGTTTTTAAGATTGACAAAAAATTTCTCAAGGTTTTCCCCACTTTCCTTACGAAATCCTGAGTCTCTTAAAACTTAATAAGATCGAAAAAACCCATTATTAGTTATAATGTTAGCTATCTAACTTGTTATAAGATTTTATGGGCAAATAAATAAATATATAAAATAAAAAAGAAAAAAAAATCCGTCATAAATTTCATAGAGAAACTGTTACGGCAACTTGTCCAATATAAAGACTTAAGCATTATGAAATTTGAGCGTCTCATTAACTATAAGCCTCATGATCACATGGCATTATGTCATTTTTAGAAAATTATTAATGAAAGTATTAAAGAGTCTTTTATAAAATATCTTTAAAATGTTATATAAATTGGTATGGTTCTATGCATTACAAAAATCATCTCACACTAGTGTGAATAAGTAGGTACGAGTATAACAATACATAAAAAGAAAGTATAGTTCGAAATTCATACACACCTCGCCATTTAGGAAACAATAAATAAGTGCTATAAAGAAACCCTGAAATGAGTTTAGGAAATGTGTCACATATGACCATAATGCAAATTTCCAGGGTGTCTGTAGATCTGGCAATAAATGCAATAAATTCGTAATGCCCAAGAGTGGCAATAAAACGATTGCGGCTCGTACAGCTTTTCGAGTCTGTTCAATATCACTGGCTTGACTCTGGCGCAATTTGACGACCAGCACACGTATGATATTCACCAGAAAGCAAAAATTAAGCTGTAATTTAAAAAAAAATTGTATTATGTTTTATTGTATAATATCAAGTTTTACTTACCACTATAACAATTAAACGTGGTCCCTCTAGGATCCAATAGTATGGCGTCAAGTTATAATTCCAAAAACAATCACCCAATGATGAATCCATGTAGGCAGCTGTACAAAGTGCCCAAACGGCAGTCATTAAGACAGGCAAACCCCAACCAAGTAAAGAGAATATTGCAAGAGGAAAGCGTCCTTGAAAAACAGCCACTGTAACCATATTATGCAGATATAGACCCTCTATAAACATCCACATAAACATGGCTGTTCGAGCATATTCTAATAAAACATAGGATGCCTCACAGAGATAGGGCTATGGAAATTTTAAGTAGTATTTACTTAAGAATGTTAAACTCATGTAACCCATAAAATTCCCATACGCTTACCGTATTTTCAATACCCGAAATACTTGTATTTCTTGCAGCCTCCTGTTTGTCACGTCGAAATGCCTGATCTAAATAGAGTGTCAATCGTACAATTACCTGCAGCACCATGGCAATGAAAAGATTCTTATGGATTTTGGTGCGATTATTGCGCAACGAACGGAAATTATAAAAAATAATCAATGATATAATGAGTGCTAACAGCGACAAAATGAGACCAACTATTTCTAAGGTTCGCGTCCGTTTTGCAATGCCGATATAAAGCTGCAAATGAAAGAAATACGAAGATATTTTAACATTTTTCCATATACTCGCATATATCATAAGTATTAAATCATTTTAGTATATAAAAGACATGAGAACTTTAATTGTAACTTCTATTTATGCAGAATACTTACATCAACATCATTAATCTGCTGCATTAGTTCCGTAACTTCTGGTTTAAAACAAGGTTTATAATCTGTCCAACCATTACCATTTGATTCAGTTTCATTTGGACGGCTACCCCAATGACCATCTAGTTCACATTTACGATTTGCATATTCTATAAAAATAAAAGAAAGAAAATTATTGATATAACAAAAACACCAATAACATCAATTCATCTTAAAAATACATATACAAACGATTATATAAATTTTAATCAATGTTCCTATGAAGGGGTTGTCAATAATGCCACCCCTGATCGAAATCTCCAGATTTAAATGATAAAAGACAGAAACACCTTTATCGAAATATATATATACAAAATTGTATAATCCTGATCCTATTAAAGATAATAGAATCTGAAGGTTCCCGCCTTGTCTGACAACCTCAACATTATTAAAATTGATTATATATAGAGTGTTCAAATTTAAGTTATCTTTAGTTTCCACATATGTTTTCTCATGTGTGAAGTAAAAATATAATATTCCGCTTAGTTTAAATGATTTTTTTCAACGAAATTATCTTTACCGATGAAGCTCATTTTTTCAACAAAGAAGACTGTCACGTTTTGGATGAAGAAAACAATAGAAAATGATATCAAAAACCAAATACATTATGTAATCAAAAATTCTGACACTCGGTAATCCGGACAATGCAGTATCCGGACAGCCAGTTGCTTTGCATTGTAGACTCTGTAATCCGGATACCACGCTTTTCTGTTTGCCTCAAAAATCCGGACGCTTGCTGTTTTTTATAATTTGTGTCTACTGTTTTTAAAACAGGGACTTCCCATTTTTTATTCGCACAACGAATGTCAGTAAGGAAAACGATAACTGTGATTTCCCGTCTTTTAAACACGAAATTGCCACACTATTATTCTTTGCTCTCGGTGAGTTAACAATACAGGAGTGTAGTAATAAGTAGTTGTTGTAAAATATTTAGTGGATCATTTCTATTAATCACTCATAATGGCACCAATAGCAATTTACTTTGTCAGCTTGCATTGGAGTACAATGTAGGCAAATCTACAATTTACGACATAAAATTGAATCGAAAAAGAATTGAAAAGTAAAACTGTTGAAATACCTATATATATATACATATTTTTTTTCGATCTGTGACGTAGCAACGCACGGCGGGAGAGCTAGTGTTATAATAAAATTACAGTGAAACCAAACAGGATCCTACGGGGCTCTTTCGCTAATAGATTTCTATTAATATTGAGTTCAGTTAATTTTTTGATGTCTATGATGTCAAATACATTTAACATTTTAAAACTTCTGGTCTATAAAAGTTCTTCACTGTTTTTTATCAATAATATTTATTCAAAAAATTCGGAAGATGTGTTTTACTATCATGTTTATTTATAAAGACGAAACGAACAGAAAATAAAAACTGCCTTTTTGTGATTGATTTTAAATCTTTGTCCGTCCAGGTCTTCCCTGTGTTCTTACATTCGTTAATATTTTACGCTTTATTGACACATTTAATGAGGCCAGTCAAAGTCATTCGCCTTTTCATTTCTTCGCTTGTCATTTCCAAATTCAACACGTCAACATCGTTGTTTGTAGTTGTACTTGTTCTATCGTTAGTTGCTTATTAAATATTAAAGCTCGAATGTCCAAGAAACGAAATAAAAAAAAGAAAAACAACATAAGGAAAGATCTAGAACTTGTCGATTTTACTTTTTTGGGCTTATATTTTATATGTGTAAATAATATGTATGTATATATGTATAGGTACTACATACTTTCATGTTGTATATCTTAAACCTTAAGATATGATGTAGTATTGGATGTCATTGTTGTCCATTTACTTATCTGAAGTGTGTATAAAAAGACAAAATATAACAACCGCCGAAGCTTGAAGTGGAAACTAACGATGATCTGGTTTTTGAATAGGGATTATCTTATCGTAATTGGGGATATTAATAAATGTATCTGTAAAAATTTTCGATATATAAAAAACTAAAAACTCTGACTCAACATTTCTTTTACATTTGTAATTGGATTAAGTTAAATCAATTCTGCTCGTATAACTGAGTATTTGCATATTGTATGCATTACAAGCATCATGCCAAAGTGACTATGTCTAATCACATTAAGGTAAAGGATATACACACAACAAGAAGAACTCAAGGGACAAGAAAGGCTTGTAAAGTCTTAACATTTGAATACTTCAACTTTTACTTTAGAGAGACACAAATGCTCTTAACTGTAATTGATTAAGTCGACCCAGTTCTAAATCTATAGTAGAATTTGTAAAAACCATAGTCTTATGCTTGGCAAGTCTAATTCATAATTGCATAAGAATTGGATTCACTTAGGATTTCCGCCAATGAAAAGAGAAAATATTTATGATTGAAATTGGTTTTACTGTTATTCAAAATATTCTCCACATGCGTTGGAACTAATTTTCAAAGCACTTTTTCCATTCCTCTAAAGCACTCGTTTGAATGCATCAATTGCTTCTTTGGGTCGATTGCTATTTTGTTTTGGTCTCATATACATAGATCCACAATTCGTCATCTGTGTAGATGATTTACACAGCTTTTGATGCACTTTGAACATATTTTTTAACATTTCCTTGCACCAATCGACACGAGCCTTTTTCAAGCGTTTGTCAGATCATGCAGGATCCAAAGAGAACAAATCTTATTTAGGGTAAAATGTTCATATTGATGCTTGTCAAACTAATGCCAAAAGATGCTTCCATCTCACGGTATATCACATGGCGATCTTGTATTCCCAGTTCGACGAACTTCACTGTATTCGTCCTGGAGCGGACATACCCCACGATTGACTTCATTAAACTAGTTTTTTACAGTGATGTTTTATCATTTAATTCCATTTTTTGCTTAAGATGAATTTTTGAATTTGTATAAATCACTAAAATTGCAAAGTTGTTTAAAAACGTCAGCGATCGCCTAGCATCACTTACAACTTGCCAAGGCCAGAAATATATGTATATAGCAACCCTTGTATTTAATCATAAGATTTTAAAAAATATTTTCCAAATTAAATGGTTAAAACTAAAGGGTTCAATTTATTTAGACTTGGGGAGTTTTTAAAGTTTAAGGTAATGTAATTTTCACCAATAGAAGTTACAATATTTTCCTAAAAATTTAAATACTTGAAAATTGAGAGTAAATTTGTGTTGTTCATCGGTTTCTTGTGGTCAAATGAAATGAGATGAAATGACGGATGATTTCATCTCAAACTAATATAATTTTCTTGTTTGCATTACAAGTGTCTTATCTCTAGATCTCGTTACATTTTGGTCAGAAAGTATACTCGCATCTAATTGAAGTAATCAATGGCATGCGTAGTCTGGTTACTTATTATTGGAAAATTGACAAAGGCAACAATTAAATCATTGTGCATTGAATTTAAATTTTATCCCAACAGAAAAGGAGTCATAATAATTTTATTTGGAACTTATTGTGAAATTTTCTTAAATTTTCCATGTCACCAAAGACAAACATTTCATTATTTTTATTTGCCATCATGCACTTAAGACCAATTTTCCTTTAATTGAATTAAAGAGTGGATAGTTGTAAAATTAAAGGCGTAGCTCATTTTGATTTCATTTAGTCAACTTTAAGTGTTAAAATCCATTTAAGATTTCAGAGTATTAATGCAATTGCATAGGATACCAACCACTACTGGACTCTTATATTGTAGTTACCGTAATGCACTTACCCTACTACATATCTCAATGTCGTCTCTAACATTCTTTGGCTCATTTTCTGTGAAACTTTTTGCAATGTTCTTTCCTCTCTTTTAGTTGGTTTGTGGATATGTCAGTTCGTTTATCTATCTGTCTTGCCTTCTTTCCAATTACTAGTTTTAATTTCATGCTTTTCGCAAAGCAGATCCTCATGTCACCACCACCATCAGCCATCACTAGCAGCCACCATCATTTCTTTTCTTTTCACAATCCGGACGTAAATATTTATAATTTCACTGCAATTTACTACCTCAAAATCTAATCCCTTTTCTTCCTTTCTACTCCTACAATTTTATACAAGTTGTATTGTCAGCATATTGTTTGTATGGTGTAGTACTGAGTCAGATGAGTAGTTTGTGTGTTGTCAGCTGGTCGCTTGATTCCCTTTGCTTTTCTGCTCCAGCTAAATTTTTCATCGATTTCATTTTGCTTTTCATTTTGAGTTTTCGAATCCAAACCAAAATGACCAAATTTTTTAACTGCAATTGATGAAAGTGTATAATGATAAGAAGAGGGTGTATGTGTGTTTAGATTGCAAATGAATCAAATAACCATACAAAACAACTTTTCCTCCTAAATTTCGTAGAAATTCTAAGAACTAAATTAATTTGCTTTTAAAGTGAAATTGTGAATTTTTTTTAACAATTTTCATTTAGTTTTTTCTTTTTGGTATTTGGAATATTAATCAGGGAGACTTCGTATGCAATCTTACATTAATAAATTAATTTTAAAATGCTGTTTCAAAAATCTAAACATATTTTACTTACCACCAAAGAGAATAACAAAATTTGTTGGTGTCTTCGCTGTATATTGCCTTGAGAAATATACATGGAAGACTGGAAGACTTAGAGGTTTGATGGTTAGATATAAATTTGACTACATGACCAAGGTACTACTCGTATCTGCAACCTGAAGAACCTTGAACCAATACGAGTACAACAACTACCTAATCATGCTAAGACTATTCTACGGTTTGAAACATAAAGTAAGAAGCATAAAAAGTACTTACAACAACAAAGCGAGATTAAGACAGTTTACAATAAAAACAATAAAGTGATCATTGGAAAGATGGTGTTCCGAATCCCGAAGGCTGCAAGGGATGATGTAGTTTAGCGCTGTGGGTGATATCTGAGGCGAATTTATTATATAAAGTTAGAGTTATCCTACGATGCGTCAGAGATGGAAGATTAATAAGAAGGTGCCTATCAGAGTAAGGTGGCAAGCGAGAATTTGGATTCCAGTTTAGACCACGAAGAGAAAACAAAAGGAATTGCTTTTGAACAGACTCAATTCTATCTTGATGCTTTTTATATGGCGGTGACCACGAGCGACATATAAAGAATCTTTGTGGTACAAAGGTCATTGAGTTCCTTGGACCAACGTTTAATGAAAGAACACCAAGGTCGTTAAAAGAAGAGACACGTTCAAGTTGGACGTTATAAATTGTATAAGTAAACAAATATGGTTTACTCCTATGATAAGTCATAAACTTACATTTCGAGCTATTAAGAATTAGAAATAATTAATTATGAACCAAGATAACAATAAGTTAATATTGTCTGGCAGTATAAGAGGAGAGGCAGCATCATTAAAGGAAATGAAAAGTTTTACATCATCAGCGGACATGACCGCACGAGAATATAAAATGGAGACAGGAAGTTCAATGATAAATAAGTTGAAAAGAAGTGGTCCTAGATGACTACCTTGAGGAACTCCGGAAGTAACATGAACAAGCGACTCACCTAGCTGGTATATGTTTAATGCGTCATGACATGTTGTTACGAAAAGTCGCGGAGATTTACTTGGTAAATAAGAGGCACTTTTATAGGCAAATAGTGGCTTACGCCTTGTACACTTGGGAACCCACTGACACATATAAGGAAAGAACATCCGTGCCAAGCCAAATTTTATTTCGCCTATTTGTACATTCACCTCACTTCATACTTTCCACAATATTGAACAATGAAGTTTCTAATATGTTGCCATATATGATTACGTACCATGGGAAATCCCCAAGTATTCGTGGAAGATACCACTATTAATGATGCTTTGCTGATGCTTGCAAGTTCTTGGGACAAGTTGTCGCGTCATGCCAAAGCAAAATGTTGGGAAAATGTACTCAGCTCAATAGATAAGAATGCTGTTAATACCGAAAACAATCCCGATAACAGCACTGAGAAATGAAATGACAGAAATGGATTTCAGATTGTGACATTTGAAATTAGTAAATCGCTCACTCGATAGTGATGATAATCCCTCTGAAGTAGACAGCGAAGAGCTCATAGTTGAACATTAGGGAGCTATGGAAACTTTTGTGCCCGCATACAATGGTCGGAAAAATAAGGTTGAATTGGACAGTTTGGGCCGCCCTAGAACGCCAGAACAGCGTAAAAGTAAACAAATTTTTTAAATAAATTTTTAGTTTATATTCCATTACTTTTGATACAATATTTCAAACGTTTATCTTGAAAGGATTTATTTATTATTTATTTATTTATTATAACTAAGATTAAAATTACAAATTAAATCCTAGTATAATATTTTAAAATATTCAAAAGCGACAGAGGCCTGCTGATGGGAATGTTAAGAAGATAAAGAGGAAATCAGAAAAGAGCAGAACCAGACTTGCCTTGAGCGGAATACAAAACCGCGACTCTCGGGTTGTCAGCCCAGCGCACTAAACTCTGAGGCAACGAGCCAGTCCAGAAAGGGTTTAAATGTTTCTTTGATATAGATGAATAATATTTTTAAATGATGTCCCTTAATAATTGTAATATGCGTTTGGCAGTTTGCTTTTAACAAATAATGTTGAATGTAATGAAGATTAGGGCAATGTTGAATAGTAAATGACTTAAAGTTAATATTTCAATTGTTTCGTGATGATGGTAACAGTTAAAAACCCTCTCTTACAAATGCATTATATAGTAATAAATACTTATGTGTATCTAAGCAATGCCCAGACCAAGCTGGCGGTCCAAAAAATGGGGTAGGTTTTTTAATAGAATTAAAATAAAAAATATCAAATATCAAAAGATACCTCGATTTGGTAAGCAATTTTTCATATCTATTTGTTTGTATTATCCTTGACTCTGCCACAGAAAATTATATGTTTAAGATGTATAGGTAAATCTATATGTACTTACTGCGCGGATCGATGCCATGCCAGCCGGACGGACAATGTAGACGAGCCAGAACGCCAGCTGGCGTTGGTGGCCAACAGAGTATTGTGTCCCACGTCCAATTACAAAAAATTCCTGAAAATTATTTAAACAAAGTTTAATTAAAATTGAGATAACTCAATACGAAGGATGATATATGATAACAACATGGCCTGCGTCAATGAAAGCACTGTTTGTTTGATATAGGTAAACATTATAAATCATATCGATTACCTTTTAGAAAATCATTAAATCAATAGGATTACTATGCAGCTGCGTAATTTTGAATTTTTTAGTAATTGAACAAATTAAACAAATTATACAAAACATAATAACAATTAACAATTTTATTTTTTCCTAAAGCAAAACAATAAGGAGTTAGGAGCAAGAAGAATTTATCGCCAAACAGAAATCTACGGTCATTTACTGAAGATCTGAAAAATCTTTTTATTTGAAAATAAGCAAGAAATTCGACAAGAGTTTAGTTAAATGGCTAATTAGCAATAATTGTATTGTATATAAGAGAATTGTATATTTATTTCGCGTATACCGGAAATGGCTTTAACGATTTGAATGAAAGTTTGGACACAATGTCCCTCAAGGAAGCCATCTTGGTCCATTATTGTTCAATCATTTCTCTTTCCTTGAAATACTCTCGTATTCTGATGTATGCTGATGATGTCAAACACTGCCTATCGTTTAACAATATCACTTCGCATATTAGAGGATCTACCCTCACTCCATTTTTTGTGTTTGCATAATACTTTGAAGCTAAACTGCGCTAAATGCATGTTCATGACGTTTCGTCGTACAAGACCTCACTTAGCCTCTTATGCGATAGACAATAATTCATTGGCGCGGGTTTCTACAATACTTTCAGTGACCGTGGAGTGGATTTTAACCCTAAATTAAATTTCAACGATCACATTTCATCAACTATTAATAAGGCTAAGAGTATTTTCGGCTTTATTAACATATGGTCTAAAGAATTTAATGACCCATTCGCTACTAAGATTGTTTTCATCTCCCTATTTCGCCCAGTACTTGAATACTGTTCGTGTGTCTGGAGCACCATTATAAAAAACATCAAGACAGCATTGAGTCAATACAGAAACATTTTTCTTTTTTTTATTCATTAATTATTATGAATTATTTTTTTTTTTGGTTTAATCTCCTATATTAGGTTAATAATCATGTACTTTTAAGTTGACAGTTTTTGTGAAAATTAGTTTAACAAATAAATAAATAAATTTTTATGTATATAGTTAGATTTTTCTTAAATTTTTCATTAGTTAAGGTAATTTTTAAAACATTTCATAGCCTACACCATGACAGAGATATCAGCCATGCGAACGCAAATATAATATGCAAAATTGATTCAGCGCTTTTCGAATCCATTGATAACATATGAACTGCAACTCATTTCTATATATTTAGAACAAGCAGATAGAAGACGGATAATAAATTATCTATAATTGTCATATTCATATGTCGACCAGATATTTAAAACGTTATCACTGTACCAATAAAGATATGGGTTGCTTTGCACTTTTGGGATAAAACATTAATTAATTATTTAACTTATATTGACGAGTGTAATTGGTTTTTTTTTTGGAAGAAAAGTAAATTTGTAACGGATAATAGGAAAATAAATCAGGGAATTGAAAATATTGTACATGAAACAATTTTTATTTTACTTTATCAATTTTTTGTTTTGCAAGTGATATATGATATGAAATTTTAACAAAATTCGTTGATCTCTTTTTTTATCTGTTTATCTTGAAATTTGATATTGGAGTTCCTCCATTTGTTTTGGCTCGCTCTTCTATAATTACTTCAAATTAATGTATTACTTTATCCATATTATGGTTTTTGTTTCTTTCAGACGTGCTTCTTGTTCTGTCTGTTCTCTTCGTATAATTTATAAGGGGAGGAGCAAATTATATTTAGGTTGGTTGTATTGTGTTTTTTTTTTTTTTTTTCGGTTACTAAAGTTAAAAATTTTTAAAAGTTGTATGTATTTGTTGGTAATTCGTCGTACTTGGGTCAAAATTCGAATTCTTGGCCAGTTGTTCCTGGTTGTAGCTCAGCTTGTTCAATCTTATCGGAAAAGTATATCTTAATTATATCATATGCTAATTTAAAGATCTCAAAATTTTTGTGTGTTGCTAAGCGTTCAATCTTGTCCAAAGCTCCACATTCTTCTATTAAATTAGCAGCATCCAGAACATGTGAATCGGCCCCCATAAGCATATTATTGAGACCAACGAGCACAACCTTAATAATTTCTGTATCCTGGCACGGCAATAATTCACAGAAAGGGCCAATGGCACCTTCTTTTATTAGCGTAATGACCTGGTCACGATTGCCTGTTAGTATCAAATTAGTGACGGCCCAAACCGCCTCCTTTTGTGTTTGGAATTCACCCTTGCTGAGGTTTTCTATAACTTTTGGTAGGACACCCGCATCAATGACTGCCTGCACTTGCGACTCATTACCAGCTGTGATGTTTGAAATGAACCAAACGGCATCTTTACGTACTTTTTCATTAGCATGTGTCAACAGCGCTGGGAAGTGTGACAATGCATCATAGTTTAGCACCACTTGTGTTTGCTCATCTGAACCAGTTGCAATGTTGCCAAGAGCACGTAGAACAGCCATTTGTACTCTATCGTCGGTGTAGCTAAGTAGGGGAATCAATTTCGGCACGACACTACTTTGAATTATCATTTGGATCTGATCACTGCTAGAATCGGCCAAATTACCTATAGCACATACTGTGTCAAGAAGTATATTGGTGTCTGGGTGATGGATCAGCATGTTAAGTGCGGGAAGGATCTCAAGTATTGTTGTAGGTGGTGGGGGTTGGTCCCTCTTGCGGCACAAATTGGCAATGGTCCATGCAACATTGCGTAAGAACGAGAGTGGTATGTCCAGTTTGATGAAGGAAAGCAGTGGTTGTACAACTCCATGTTGGATAACATAATCTCGTAGCTCTGCGCCATCACCAATAATATTACCAAGAGCCCAGACAGCTTGATCACAAACATTTGGTGCGGGTGAGGACAACAGTTCACGGAAGAGCGGTACAGCACCAGCTGCAACGACCTGCTTTGTTTGCTCGGATGTGCCCGATGCAATGTTGGTCAAGGCCCAAGCAGCTTCAAACTGTAGCAGTACATGATTATGTTGCTTTAGGCAATTCACAAGAGCGTATAAAAGGTCACGTTGCATTAAGCAATTAATTGGTTCGTTTTTATCTGACGAAAGCAATTTACGCACTTCGTGCACAGCTGCCAATTGTTGTTCTGGGTGCGATGAATCCCCAGCGGCACCAGCAAGTTTCTTGAGATTCATATTAATATGTGAGGAGCCATCTGTGTCCGAATCCATATTTGGGATGTTACGCCTATTATCTATAATCTCCTCCCTTTTGTTTTTGCGAATTTGAGCTACGACTTCGATTCGCTGACGAAGCATTTCATCTTGATCCTTGCGTTTGTATGGCATTTTGTTGTGTATTTTGTCGTGTTAAGAATACTAAGAAAGTGTATGTCAGTTAAGTTCGTAAAATTTTCAAAAATGTATCGTTTTTGAGCACGACGTTTACACTGATTTATAATAACTTAACTCGTTTGATATTGAAAGTAAATTCTAAGTTTAAGTAAGTTTTATTTATTGTAGTGCTCTATGATCGACAACATTTTTAATTATTTTATTTCTCATAAAAGTGAACAAAGCTGATGGTTTTCTTGCACGTGAATATGCAACATATAGTTGTTAATGAGAAAACACGGGATATTCTTGCACTCTATTGATTATCATTCCAAAAGCAAGACGAACAGGAAATTGAAGACACTTGAAGTGAAATTTGAAATCGGTTGGAATCATTGGTATACGTGGTATCAAAACATCTTGATCTTTGAATTTCCCTTTTAAGAAAGTTGCTTCAATGATATTGTTCATGAACTATTTAACTGCAAGCCTGATACCGTTACAAAGCTGTGGTTCATTAATATTATGAATCATTGTAATCGGTACACCAACTTTCAAATGCAAATTGTGTGGTGGTAGTCCAGTCAATTCTAGTGAATACAAAAATTTTATTGGATAACTAATCACATCATCTCTATTCGTAACGGTGTTCACTGATTTGTATGAAATCAATTCTTCTGGAACTTTGAATTGAATAGGCAAATTCAATTCGTTGACATCTTTATTCTTGCCTGCCAAAGTTGCTCTTTCACTCCATTCATGATTTTTGTAATTTTGTGTTATGTTTGGAAAACCACGTTAAATTAATTCTTCATTGGATTCGGTGAAATGAAAATAGTTTGGCAACGTTATGAACCCAATATCAACGAGTGGCATTTTTCCATTCCCAATCTTCAACAACTGATTGGAAAACTAAGCTGCCGTGATAAATATAATGCTCAATACTATAGGCTACGATGAATAAATCCGTAAGTCTGGAAACTATACAACATGCTTGTAAATTGTAAAAAAAAGCTAGACTTCGCTTCCCCGCGTAGGCCTACATACAGGAATGCAGATTCAAGTAAAATCCTAGATCTTATCGACTTTGGCATCTCAAGAAACATCCCTAGAATCTTTGTAAGAGCAATTACAAAAACATTTGTCACTACAACAGGAAGAGCAACATGATTACTTTGATAATGATAAAGAACAACAAGAAAATCACCAAGATAATCATCTTCATCATAATGAGGTGCATGGTGGGGATCGTGAGCATGAAACACTAGCAAGAATGCACGATGTCGCTAATAATTTATCAGCAACAATCACATCGATACGCACCAGTTGATTTTAAATTACTCGATTATCCAAATATGTGTTCATTAAAACAGCTCAAGTAAAATTAAAACAACTATAAAGACTCAACTGAATCGGAGAACATTTTCAGATTATGATTTTATTGTGCCAATAATTATGACTTAAATTCCAAGCGTAGCAATAGCATTTCTCTAATATCTTTTCAACGATATCCTTCGAGTCGGATACTTTCCATCTTACTAGAAGAAATCTGTTATCATAAGAGTCTCAAATGGTCTTTCGAAATTATTTGAGAGCTTAACCACCATTTACAAAGTAATAATGTAAGCCTGGCCCATCAGTTTGGATTCCGATCAGAATATGGAACGATTGAGCAAGTCAACAGAATCACAATTGAAATTAGGCCTGTCTTCGAACTACGAGAATACTCGTATAGCTGAGCAGTATTTCTCGATTTAGCACTTTGTAGTGAGACATACAAAATTCATTACAAATAAAGTTATAATGAAAGCAGATGTTTTGCGAGGCCGTGTCAACTCTATAAGTTCTTTACACTGCTGCTGTGACAGGTTCCCTAATTATCACACCAACTTTTGCCAATAATACTGCCATAATTAGCCGCTCCCGTTGCCCAGTTAAAGCTGATACAGACCTGGATAATCATCTGAATCCAAGAGTGGTTATTTAACTGGAGAATTAAAGTCAGTGATTATAAATATAAGCAATCGACGGACATATTTGAGTAACATCAAAGTTATACAAAGAGTTTAATCCACGATCCTAAGAACAATCTTTGGCGCTCCATGGTATATCAGTAATACAGATATCTACAAAAGTATGCAAATACTGTTAGTGAAAGAAGAAATTTCTAAGCGTAAATGTAACTATACAACACTTGCTGGATACCTCAATCCATTGTACAGAGCTCTTGTCCGGACAAGAAATTATGGGATGCGTCGTAATGATCGACCAGCCCTTTTGCTTAATTAGAGGCCCATTGTGTTAAGTGAACCCTTTCTTTTTCCTCGTACGAAGGTCACGTAAGACTTAGTATGGTAGAGTCTATACGGAGATTACAATATGATAACAAAATATTCAAAAAAAAAAAAAATTTAAGTAGTGTGCCGCACCCTCATAAGCCCAGTATGGAAGTGAAACTTCTTTTGCGATGGGAGGTAAATCCAAAAATTAGGAAATAAAATGTGACGAATATCAAAATGCAATGATGTTTTAGAGACGTAGTGGGGAGATGCACAAAAATATGCGCATTGTCTTGTACGGACTCGTCTGCAGCGTAGAGAATGAGTAAGTGAGAGATAAAAAATGCTTTACTGATTGTGTTTACTTTACGAAAGAACATACGAACAAGTGGCCGATGACCGAAATATGAAATAACTCTTTTGTATTGAAACAATATAACACTACAATATTCTGTATTATTGCTTTGCCATCTACACTAGAAGTTTCACTTCCATATTGTATTTGCCTAAATAGCTCCAATGTAATAATAACATCGTCAAATTTTGATTTTCGTCACATTTCATTTTCATATTGTTTTGAGGGGAGTTCCCGTCGCTAAAGAAATTTCAATCAAAAAAAAATATATATATATTCCCAATGCAGGACTCGAACCCCACGCACTCGGTTTGCAAGTCCTACTCTATGACCACAACGCCATGGAGACATTTCAATTGTATTGCCTAAATAGCTCCAATATAATAATTCTACTTATGAGTTACAAACATTCAATTAAACATTTATTAAATTTCCTCATGAAGTGTAAATGAGAAAATAGAGAGCAAATTCAAACAGGCATGTGGGTATTCTGAGTTCACTTCAAATACGAAACGCACCAATCATGTGATATTATTTGATTATGAAACACACTCGCGTTACGTAACGCGTGCTGTAACCCCTCTGCTTTTATGTTGTATTGCTGTTGCAGCTTCTAGCGTACACCTACCCAAATTGTATGTTGTTATGATTGATGCTAGTTGCTTAACTTTGATGTGGGCTCACATCACAATCAGAATCAGAATCAACGAAAATTGGGGAATTTTGCTTTTGCTTAGGTAATTTTCGCTTTAATGGAAGTTTGTGTCCGTGGTGGACGTGGTGACGCAAGAGGTGGAACTTACCTGATTGTGGTTGTGTATAGTTGGCAAATAATGCTGAGCAATTTTCATAGGTTTTAATAGCCAAACGATAACTGGGATATGTTATAGTGTGAGTGGTAGCTGTTAAATTTGCTGCAATTGTTGTTGTTTCACTTAATGTATCCATAGCCGCTACTGTTATTGCTGATGATGATGATGTCGTTGACATTCTGCTTTCTGCGGCTTCTGCTGCTGCTGTTGCTGATGATGTTGTTGTTGCAGTTGTTGTCGTGATCAAATTTGATGTAGCTGCTTTAATAGTCGCATTTATAATATTTGCAACATGATTAACAATATTTGTTGCGGTGTCACGCGTGACATGCGTCAATTTTGTTGGTGGTGCGATTGCTGCTGTTGAGTTTGTTGCTAGTTCTAAGGGAACTGATAATGTTGTTTGTGTTTTCATTGTCGTCAACATTGTATCATCTCCTGTGTCACTAACATTTTGAAAATACATATGAAGAACACGTGTCACATTGGTGCGTATCGATGTGATTGTTGCTGATAAATTATTAGCGACATCGTGCATTCTTGCTAATGTTTCATGCTCACGATCCCCACCATGCACCTCATTATGATGAAGATGATTATCTTGTTGTTCTTTATCATTATCAAAGTAATCATGTTGCTCTTCCTGTTGTAGTGACAAATGTTTTTGCAATTGTTGCTGCAATTGGTGTTTTGTTGGCAACATGTTTGCCAAAGATGTTCGTGAGGCACGTGTTGTTGACGTTATCAACATCAATGATTGATTGATTGCTGCTGAATTTGGATTATTCATATTGATTTCACTATGTGTCTCAAGCAAAGAGAAACTCTTAATGTTGGTAATGTTGAAATGCAGTTGTTTCTGTTGTTGTTGTTAATAAGTTTAGATCTTTATTTGATACTTATCTTTTTGCTGTTAGTTGTAACATGCCACAATACTAGAAATTATTTTATCATACTTGTAATAAAATGTTGTTACTCTTAATTAGTGGTTCAGTTCCTCAGTCAGTTTCAATTTCAGTTGCAAATGGGTTTTTCTTATTTAGTTTATTGAAATAAGTATATACTTAGTATGTAGTTGCTACTATTTTTCTGGATTTAGTATTTGGATCTGTAAATAAAAAGTAAAAATTAAATATAATTAGATTCCAATAGATTAAAAGAATAGGTTTTTATTACACAACTTTTTAAATATTCCGTGGATAAGAAGAAAAAGTTAAAATTTATTAGAGACGAACAAATTTTTAATTTTTTCAAAAAGTGAAATGATTTTTATTTCCCTTTCCTGACTGAACCACCCTGAGTTGTAACAAAACGCACGAGGCTGTTTACATATAGATGACTTCCTACTTTCAACTAGAGCTAGTCATCTACAGTACAAATTGGTGATCATATAACCAGAAGTTCCACAATGTTACATGATTCTCTATGAGAAAATGCTTAATAAAATTTCCTACCAGAGAAGTCTACCTAATAAGTAGTGTGTCTGTGAAATGTCAGGAAACAACTGTAGGGCTAAACTTAACTTTATAATTTATCGTTATCATGCGAAGTCTTCAGTCAGGAAAGTAACTTCATATTCCAGCTATGAAGCTTCAGTTATCTCTTCTTGTTATAAGAACAAATTCACACTAGTTTGTTAAGTCTTTGTCCAAATCATCGTGACATCAATAGACGGTGGGGACATCTGTTAAATTAAAATTACTTTTAATGTGCTTATCTGAGGATCAAATAATTGTTTAAACTCATGAATAAATAAACCATTTAAATGTAGTCTGCTACTTGGATCCGGGAGCTCATCTCGACATCACCCAAAATCTGTAGTTGACAAAGGATCCAAGGATTGCAGTTAGGTTTGCTCAACAAAGTTACAACTGTTTCTTTGCTCAATGAGAGAGTTTTTGTGTTGCCTACTTTTAGACACTTTGAAGCAGGCACGAAAGAAGCCAACATACGCAAAAAAGAAAGAGATATAAAAGAAAATATGACTAAATATTTATATTTTAAATAAGCCCAGCAGATTGGTAGGCAAGCCAAAGACCAAAGGATAAGCAAGGACTTGAGAGTTAAAACCAAATGTAACAACAAGATTCATGTAAAGCAAGTAAAGTTATATTAAAACGTAGAGTGGGAACTCTATTCAAACAAACTATATAGTTGCCATACGCAACATGATACATTTCAATGTCCTCATCTCCAAACTCATCTTCACGCAGTGAATAGTATAATTAGTTTGTCATGAAATTTGTAGGAGGCATAAAGTACATATATTCTTGATCAGAATAAAAAATACAAGTTGATGCGTGGTTCGACCTTTTTATAGAATCCCAATATTTCTTGTGTATTATAACAAATTGATAGAAAACTTAATACATTTGATCAAGAACACTGTTTGTTGGGAAGGTAACTTCCATTCCCAATTCTTTTGCTTTGATTTTTAACAGTATCCTTTTTACTTTTTCAAACAAAGTTTAGCTGGAATGAGGAGCGCAAAATTTTTACACTGCAATATAGTTTGTCCCTTCAATTTACCATATTTTAACATTCCCCACTCATGGAGACATAGATACTTATATGAGTGAGTGTTAAATGCAACTTAAATATCTTTATGTACATTTTATTTGTTTGAATGCCAAGTTTGAATTACAGATCACGTGTTCGCAAATGAAATGCACTATGTTCAAGTTATGGGAAACTCTTTCCTTTTGTTGAAGCAAATAGGGAATTATTATTATATTATTAATCTTTGAACAGAATACCGTTTACATTTAGATGAGCAAGGACACAAAACACAATCTCAGAGTTGTCTACGATCGGTTCGGCTCTTCCTGAGGACTTAAATCCGATAGAAAATATGTGGGACATATTAATAAAATTAGCTTATGCCAATAATCGCCATTAATCGCCAACATTATTAAAGAGCTTAACACTGCAATTAATTCTAACTGGGCTAAACTTGATCTCAACTTTTTAAAAAGATCCATATAAGATCACAACAGATGTAATACCACCACCTTACACTCTATCTCGTAGAGCCATTTAATTAAAGTTGGGATTCCTGTCGTTTTTTGAGGTGCTGCTAAGTTTGCCCAGTTCAAGTTTATTGAGCCTTCATCTGCATAAAGCGAAGATATTGTAAAGACCCTATATATTTTGTAGGCAAAATTTTAGGTAATGCAATCCAAACATAGTTTATGTTAAGTTGACAGAAGAAACACAAATCCAATTATGCACCAAGTTTGGTGTCTCTTCTCTCTGTCTCTCTTCATGTGCATACAAACCCAAACCAACATCTAAAATGAAAAGACTCAAAACACAATCAAGATTGTGAAACAGACCTTAGAGTATTTGTGGGAGAATCTTGGTTTGCATTCCTACTACCTGCATGTCTAGAATGGGGAAGTTACTGCAATAGTCAGGGAGAATCAAATATTTTCGCGCGCTTTGTTTTGTTCCTTGTTTTCCTTCGAGTTTTGGCGCAAAGTGTGCATGTTAATGAGACCAGAATTCAAAATACAATGTGTTTCGAGGACATTCAGAAATAGAAATAGTAGAAGCAAAGTAAAAGTAGAAAAAGCGATGAATCAAGAAAGATGCCTTGAAGTGGAGTAGAGTAAGCAGCAGTAAAATGGCGACTAATAGACGGCGAGAATGAAAGTTTTGACGTAAGTCGTTGAAAATTATGCACCAAATGAACAAACCTATGGCTGCATAATTGAATGAGTGACTGAGTGAATGATTGATGAGTGAATAAAAACGATGTGTGTTTGATAAGTATCCGAACTGATAACTCTGCGTCTTACGGTTCAAGGAACCTCTTTGAAATGTGAGTGTAACCAGATCAGAGGAGTTCATTGTATTCTTCCTTCAACTTTTAAGGGATTAGCAACGAATTCTACTTTCAACTTCAAAAAAGTTGTGAGGGAATTATTGAATTGAACCAGAAGGCGTTTGGAAACGAATGTATGTTTAAGACTGTGTTAAAAGATCCGTGAGATACTTTTGGGAGACACCTCGCAAATGAACATGAGTATAACTCATAAAGTGCTGAATAGGCAAAGGTTTTGGGAAATAATGACAAAAAAAAATAAAAAACAAGAAAGACAAAAGAGCAATTAAAGAAAGAAGAAGTATTTAGACTTGAAGAATATTACGATGATGAAATAAAAATGTGATGCTAAATGAAGTAAACTCTGCAGATCAACTGTATATATATATATATATATATATATATTTTAAAAGTGATCTTAGTGACTATTTAATGATTAGTATAAAGGCATGGAGAAAGGAGAATGTCTAAGCGAAAATCCCTTTTCTGTGGTTTCCATGTTTATACAATATCACAAAAGTCAACATTAAACAAAATAGGAAAGGAACATGGCATCAAATTTCACCATTAACAAACATATATATTGTTAACACTTTCTCTCATTGACTGACTGACTGACTGACTGACAACCCTCTAGAAATTGCGAGACAAATATTCACTGCACTTGGGATTTTCTGCTCTAGTGCATGCAGCCAATTTTATTATATGTAAAATATACAGATATGTTGATAGAAACTCTGAGTGCATGCTACATTTGTGATGATAGTCTCAACTCAGTTGCTAGCATTTTAAATACTTTAAAAATATGAGTGTAGGGTGGCAACATGTTAAGTATTCGTCATGCCATCAATGTACAGTGTTTGTTCAAAATTAAGTATTTAAAAGAAATCCTTTGAGCATTTAACATGTCTTTTGGCTTTGGGTCTTGTTTCCTTTTATACTTTTTATACTTATACTCGTACTTGAACCATATGAAACTCATATATTCAGTAAGTAGATGCACCATTTGCTATAAACTATGGTTCTGCTTTTGCTTTATAGCATAGTATACTCGTACATGTGATGAATCTCTTTAATGGGGTTCTTCTCTCTACTATTTCCTCCTTATCACTGTCATCACATACCATTTTGTTGTGATCTGATTCTGGTCCTGTCACATTGTCATGTTGTCACTATTAAGGAACATTGACTTCCTTCTTTCAGTTCTGTTTTTTCTTTTGGCCTTTACCTTAAATTAACTACTACCCAGTGACCTAAATGCATTGAAAAATGACTTCTTAAACCAATTATAAACTTGACTAAATTCAACTCCTAAGCAAACATAAAAATTGTTAGAAAATTATCTGTGTTTTGGAATTAAGAAACTAAAATTGTCCTTACTTTGCAGATGGAACTACAGTAAAGTTAATTAAAAAATAAAATTGAAAATTGATTGCCAGTTAAGCTTGATTTATGCTGCTGTAGGTAACATTCTTAACTTAAGTCACATCTCGGCAAAATATACATATATAAACATACATACGAGTAAAACATTGGAAAAAGTAAGAGAAACGTCTAAATTTTATATCTATTCGCAGTCAATCATTGTCACCCCCTATGATAAATGCAATTCATTTAGAATGTAGCGCTATTTATGAAATATTGATCATCATCAACATCATCATTGTGTATCAAAAATTTAAGCAAAAAATGAAAGAAAATCGAAACGTCCCCGCAGACTTACAACTTGAAATACTACATACTAATGAAGTAAACCTAGTACTTTTAAACCAGAAATAGTATTTGCCATATATCACTTTAAAGAAGACAACATTTTTAATATTTAGTATTGCTTTCGATTGGAAGAGACAAATAAAAAGTTTAATATGTAAGAGTTAGTGTCCTTTGTGGTTTATTTTCAGTAATTTTCAGGTGCGTTTAATTAATAGAATCTATCATTGAATTGCCGTGATGGAACACAACTTCTTTATGATTAACGAGCTTTGAACGTTTCCTTATTATGTCATCACTTGACTCAACCATATTGTCACTTCCAATTCCACCAGATTAGTAATACCATTTGCTTTGGAGATTAACCTTCCTTGTACTACTATCCAAATATGAAGCCAAGTAATATCAAATGGGCTATTGAATGCATCAATACTTTGTGTTGCCGTTGTCACTCTCGGAAGCTCTTTTGGAGAAAAAAGCATCTTCAATTGAAACATTTACCATTACGGAGAGGCAACCAGTATTGTCACCGTTTATTTTTTTTACTTTTTGTTTTGATTACTTAACTTACCATAGCTTGTCTCAAACTAAAGAAATAATGTTGCCAGAAAAACGTGAAATACCTAGTAACCCTAGGTTGGGGTTGGCATAAAAATATTGTTTGAGACGGGGTCTGCGGACTGCGTAAGCTTATTTTTAATCAAGTATAATAATTTCAAAATTCCTTAAATATGAAGTTCAAAGGAAAAGTATTCAGTTTGTAGTATGGTAGAATATTCTGTAAAACTAAAGTCATTTTGTTCAGATTATACCTAAGCAACCTTTGAAGTTGAAAAATCACTATATAAGTGAGAATATCTCAAAAGCAATTTTAGTATCATAATAAAATCTGAACTACACGGGTAAATTATTAGAAAGCAAAAAAAAATTGTATGTTTTTATTTGTTGATAATGAATTCGGAACGAATACAAAGATCTAGTGAAGATCGCAGCAGCCAAACAATGAATTGGGAACCATCTGACATGAATGAGCAAGCACGCAATGTTACAATGAATGAAGGAGATTCTTGGTATAGTGGTCTCCATGGCTATGGTTTAGGTGAGAATAATTCGCGAAATACCAGTAATCAGGAAATGCCATTTGAAATATTTTGGCAAAGAAGTGCAACGCGAACTACTGGTAGTGAAATGCCAAGCAATGTTAGACCACCGAGAAAACTTCATAGCAAATCAGCCGTTCAAAATCAAAGATTCGTAAAATTCTATAAATATAGTAAGTGTCATCTTTAACAATCAGCACTATGAAGGGAGTAACAGTAAATTTAAGTCTTACGACGATGCCATCAACAGCGGATTTCCAATTTAGAATTTAACCAAGCGAACGAAATGCTGCCATCAACTTGCAGGATCAGCCAATGTAAAATAGAAAAGAATTAATTTCCCGAGAAAACGACTACTAAGCCCAAAAGAAATGCCGCCATCAGAGGTAGCGCATTTCAACGTGCCATCAGTATGCAGGATCCAGCCACCAAGAAAATGTAAAATAGAAAGGAATTATTTCCCGAGAAAACGACTACTTAACTCAAAGGAAATGCCGCCATCAGAGGTAGCGTCTTTCAACGTGCCATCAACTTGCAGGATGCAGCCACCAAGAAAATGCAAAATAGACAAGAATTATTTCCGGAAAAAACGACTACTAAGCCCAATAAAATGCCGCCATCGAGGAGGGCTTTGAACTCTAACTTGAAGGATGCAGGCAAAGAATGCAACTTGCAAATGAGACAATTCAGTAGCACTAAAGTGGCAAAATGTTACAGCCAGTGAAGTTAATTGACAACAAAGCTGACAATTCAATGAAACAATTCAGAGTACTAATGCGAAATCATTGATACTTGAAATAACTACAATAATCATTAATCACTCAAGGCGTCAAAATCGTATTAAACACATAACTAAGATCTTGTAGGTAAACTAGAGAAATAAAAATTATATTTGTTAATATTTTAAAGATTCAAGTACTTGTGTGTAATTAGAAATGGGTGGTTGTTATTGGGAAATGAAATTGGGGTTAGGAACATCAAATGTACGAGAGTGAAATCATACTGTAAAAGCGCATAATGAATATGTTGCTCTTTGCACTGTTAGTACCCATGCCGATTTTATGACCCGATAAAAAGTGAGCTTTCGCCTAGTATTGAGAATAATGTCTCAGCTTGCGAACGGAACTACAATTTCTATTCTGTTATTGCTGTCCGTTGTACATGTTCCGCTATAAGCTAAGCAGTTGTCGCTAGAATTGCTTTGAATTTAATGCTTTTCACTGTCGAGCAAAAGTTCTTTACTGAGCATGTTCAACCGTCAAAACGATCAGTTGTCTGCTCTTCTCATTCAAGGCACTTTAACAGTACCTAATACTACTTATAGGTATGTGTATAAAATCTAAAATACTGCACCATGTACAATACAACACAATTACACAATTTTCACCGCGACTTAAAAGAATCGGACGTTTAGTTTAGTCCTTTTGTTGCTGTAATTTGAATACATCCTCGCCTAAATCTACTTAAATAATCTTAATCGCCGCACTCCAATGAACGCGGATGTAAATCCTTCTCTCTCATTCCTACAAGTATTAATTATATACTTACTTATTTACTTCTTCTATTCAAAGAACCTTGCTCAAGGTTACCCCTAACAAGTCTTTGCAAATGTTTTCGATTTGTCTGAATGGAAGATCTAAGATGTGCAGCCTTTTCAGGAAGCGCATTTGCTGCTGTTGTCCTGCAGATTAATTATCAGGTGGTTGACATGGTGCTCTAACCAGACAAAGTGTCTGTTGCGTTGATTGATACTGTGTTGTAAACAAGTTCCGACAAGCCACTGTGCACCTGCAATCCTCCGTAGGAGTTTCTACTGAAACCTCTGGAGGATTTCTACATATCTTGATTGCAGTACCCAAATCTGTATGCCATAAGTCCATACCGGTTTCAGTATGGCCATGTTCAATAGCAGCTTATTCGCAGATTGTGCTCTGAATTTGACTTATAGAGTCAATATATTTTTCAATTTTCTCTTTCCAATTGCTTTCTTTTCCACCAACTTGGCATTGTTTGAAGAAAAACCAATTACACAAATCAAAATCAATCAATTTTACTTAAATAAATTTTTAACCAAAAATATCCATGCAACCCACATCTTATCTTCTTAACGTTTCCAATATCTGATCTACATAGGAAAATTATATTGAGTTTGTATTTCATTTCTTATATTATAAGTAATATAAATGATAATAACTTGGACTTTTCAATCTTTTAAAATTTCTTAAACGTGTCTGAAATAGATAATTATTCCAAATTTTTGACAGAACGTCAGTGTCGAAAGATAGCATCACTATAAATAGAGATCTTGAAAAGTCTTGGATGACCTTGTATATATTAAACTCTGGATTTTAATATGATTATACACAATCTTTCTAACTGAGAATTGTTAGTTTTGGTTCTGTTGTGATTTGCAACTCACATTCTGTATTTCTTCGACATCTCCTGCACACAGACATAACTCATGTTCAGACAATACACTAAGGGTATGTTGCGCCACGGGCCATAACTGTCTAGAAATCCGACACATCAATCCGAAAGACTAATGGAATTGGTCAATTCTACAATAAATAAAAAATTCTCACACTCTATAATAATCATAAATTTCGAAGACATGTTCATTTTGCTTTGCAACCATTCTTTCTTATTCCTACTATTTATTTATTTCTTTCACGTTTTTACATAGTTCTTCGGTCTGCCATGAAAGCACTATTATGTACAGTCCACTGATTATGTTTTTTTCCTTTTTTGTTCTTTTCGTGGTTCGTTTTTATAAAGCAACAATATTTTAATAGTATTTTTGTTTTGTGTGAACGGTACAATTAAGTCAAAACAAAAAAACAAAAAGAAAAGAAATAATAATAAAATGATAACCGTTTATTTTCTTCTTTTCTTTGTGTTCTTTTGTTTAGGAATACAATTGATCGAATTATATTTCCTTTATGGATCTGTCTTGGATACCTTTAAATTAGCATTGAAAATGCTTTCCGATTTCGTGAAACAATGAAATGAAGCCTGTAAACCTGTCAAAATCGGATGATATTGATGAGGATACTAAAAATTGGGCACACGAAACATACTTGTATAACAAATAACACAAAAGATACTACGAATCGAGGACAAAATTGAATAACATCGCGACAATTAAATGTGAGTTCATCAACGAAAATAAGACAATTTTACAATTATAATTTTTAAATTACGAGGACTGGCACTTGTTCATGGAAGTCTATGTTCATGTGAGTCTATGAAAACAACCAACACAAAAATCCAACAAGACTTGCTGTTTCACACCTATTTTGTACTGATAATGAGGCTAACCAGGCCGTTATCGTTTAAGGCGAGTGTATTGCCAAAACTTACAAATTTTCTGTTTTCAAATTCATGTCCTTAACTAGAAAATCTTAATTTCAATGGATTCAAGTTAGCAGATAGTAATTTCTACAAATCCGACCAAGTAGACATGATAATTGGTTTGGTGATACTCAAAGCAATATAAGCACAAAACATAATTTTCGGTTGGATCATCAGCGGGCCCCTTTCTGAATCCTGTATAACATCTTCATCATCATTCCTACTATTGTATTTATCTATTTATTTAAATTTTTATATCTTCACTTATAATGAAGACGGGTGAGGGTAAACTTCTCAGCAAAGTGTTTCTATCATTTCCCTGCAACTGACAAATCAATTCAATTCATTCATTTCTAGTAACGGATACAATATCTTTTGAATCGTCTTAGGAATTGTAAGTATATTGTTTCTTTTGCTTTATGTAAAATAAATAAGATCCAATAAATTCATTTATTGTTATTGTTCAATTAAACAGTATTTAACAAGCATAGACAATAATAATTTATTGCTCAGCTTGTATTTGGATTTCATGCATGCTTAAACGCAAGTAATAATAATCAGATTTTGACAGTTCAGTTCAAATGAAATTCCACAAATGTAAGACAAAACATATAACCCTTTACTGAGCTATTGTACCATATCCAGAGAATTGAGTACTGAACGGTATTGGCAGCCATTAAATGAAGTACGACAATATTACAATAAAAGCCTTTGTTCAGATCAATTATTCGCCCACTCAGTGAATCCTTCATTTATGGTAGGTTTTACATCGTTTATTTGTCTGCATTTGATGCATTGGGGGTTCTATCTATTTATCTGCCTTATCATACTGTCAATCTGCATTTGTGGCCTTCTTTTTGTTAGTCTTTCTATATGTTGTGATGGCATGTCTACTATTGAATTGTAACTCAACTCAACCCAACTTAGTTCAATTTGACACTTTATAAATCAATATCAATAACACAATTGATACGTAAACAACCCAACAACAAAAATAAAGCCGCAAATGCACAACAAAATAAGCATGGAAACAAAACTTTAAATCCTTAGTGGCACCACTAAATTGACAAATATGACATAAAGAGGCAGAAGTTAACCCATGCACCCTTTGAGGCATATGAGTCTATTATTGTAGTAGTATATTTTAAAACAGAAAGTTCTTGCTCTTTTGTAAATGTTTATTTGCTCACTTCTATGGGCAGGGATGTATTCTGATGATGAAAGAGTATATTAAGATTGTGGAAATGTTTGTAACATCCATCAAAAGAACGGTATTATAAAATAAAATAAAACATGTAAAAGGTCAGAAGCATTCAATACCGAAGATTCGCGGCAACGAAACTGTAGAAAAGTAATTCGAAATCTGGCAACTCTCTACTATAGAATTGTACTCTCTGTACAATAGGTTTTCGAAGATCTTTACACATTTTTTGAAAATTTCAACTCTCTTGCTATTACGGTTGATGAGATATGACTCGAAGACGGACGGACAACGAAGTCTTTGCAATGGGGTTCCTTTTGGTACCCTTTGGGTCCGGAACCCTAAAAAGAAAAAGTTATCAATACTAAAGCGCCATCTCTCGCATTATTATGGAGTAATAGATCGACCCTGATATGTAATAGACTTTTCTTTCTGTTCACTAATCTAGAAGACAACAGAAACATGACGATGTTAACGTTAATGATCAAGTTATCAAGTCCTATCATCATAATGAAAAGTTCTTGAAGCTGATGAATCTGTTTAATATGTAAATTTAGGCTTCAAATCTTTTAAATCTACTTATTATTACTCTTACTGGGGTATACCAGCATCCGAAAATGTGGAAATGTGGTTGAATACGCAGATGTAATTGCTCAAGCCACTCCGTTCCAGCCAGCAGTATGTGAAGCAATCAGAAATGGTGTAACTATTCCAGCAACAACATGTAGCATTGAATGTAAATAAGGCACGTTACGACGTGTCAAGACATGGAATCGCTTAAAGATGGGAAACGCGTGGCTAAGTGGCTAGAGGGTAGAGGAGGATACTGAACTTAGTGACAAGGTGATGAACAAATTTGAACAGGAACCTAGACGCTTTCAGATCTGATACAAACAATAACTTAATAAGAAAAATTTAATTTTTTCTATATAATTTCTTTTATTGAAATAAGTACGTCTGCTCAGTTAGAGATTTAAGGAAGAAGTAAGTTTAATTCTTGTATTAAAATAGTGTATACAATACGTGAAAAATTAGGTAGTTGCCAGATTGAAAATTATATTACAACATCTTTCCTGCCAGGGGGTATGCACGTGAACCCCTTGCACCTATCTGCCGGCGCCCATGGGTACGAGTATGAATATTTTGGGAATTAATGAATTAAGGAGTTGGCATCTCTGGAAAAAATTTATGTTTCTATGTTTTTGAGAGTAAAAACTAAGACTAAGTGAAAGTTCTGAGATATTAAATTAAGTACACTTTTCTCTCTGAGTTTCATTTGATAATTACATATACGAATGATGATTAATAAAATAAATTATTTCTTTTGAATATTTACTCCATTTATAAATTCTCTGGGGAATTGTTAATTATAGGAGGCTTTTATCTTTTGTAGAATTTTTTTTCTATTTAGAAACAAAGTTAGCTAAGAGAATTTGGGGAATAAAAAGGTCTGAGCTGAAATTATATATTTCAATAAAATCATGAAGCATTCGAAAGCTGTAATTTTGATCTTGGTCTTAATGATAATCTCGAGTTGTTGTGGTAATTATTATAATACAGAAATTAAATACACATTTCTTTCTTAAGAATTCTCAATAAAATATTTTTATTACAGGATTTCCTACCAGAAAACCAAACTTATTGGAAACTACAGTAGCCTCCAAGTACCGTGATGGCATCGATGGGTTCGACAATTGTAGTTGGTCAAATATACTTGCAGATTTAAATGAAGATGGTTTTTTAGATTTTGATGATCAAGACGAGAAATATGAAGCACAAATGCACTGTAAAGGTTGAATGGTCTTAAGTGAGATCCAAACAGCCGCAATCAAACTGATCAAAAGATCAGAAAAGAAGTTTTGTTATATTTTTCTTATTTTTATTTTTGTTGAAGTTTTTATCTAACAAAGAAATATCCATAACTAAATATGTAGATGTTGATGAACAATAAAAATTTAGAAACTATTAAGTATTAAAAATTATGTGTCGTTTTGTGTTTTACAGGTGTGTGAGAAATACAAATAATGCAAATATGTTGTCATATTTTTTCCCCAATGCATCCATCCATTATGTGGGCTTTGCCTGAACCACAGAAGAGCTCAGGATCAATAGATGAATGGTTGGTTATATGCTTAGCCTCTATGCCTTCGAATTTAGTCGAGTATTAGATCTTTGGGTTGATCTAATTCGTCGAGAAGAACCAGGCAATCTACTACCATTCTTAAAGATGTTAGGCATATGAGAGTTGTGAGTTCGAGTATATGTGACTAAGCCACATTCCACACAGCAAGGATAAAAACAGGACATAAAAATTAGTAGCCATCGAAAACATTTAAGTGAAGTCAGAAAGGGTGACTACAAAGGATGGAAAGAAAAAGGGGATTAAAAGAATGAAGAGGAAGTTTTCGTTATCATTGAGCATCGAGAAACGGAAGCTGCTTGGCTTGACTGATTTTTGTTTTTTTTTTCCATTTATTCTCAGGGCATACACCAAGGTATGCGTATGCGTAACATGCGCAAGCTAAATGCTAACTGCTTGCCATTAATGTTGTATGCAGATAGTAACATTGCAACAGAAAAAATTACAACAAACAACATAAAAAAAAGGATAAATTGGAGGATAAGATACACAAGCTGGATACTGACTGATTGACTGACTGTTTGTAGATGTAGATTCTCATGTACAAATGTTGACTTTTTTACTGAATGCGTGGACATCAGAGAATGCTTCAAAAAGAAAACAAGATGAAAAAGAAAAGAAAACTAGAAGGCATCATATTCCATTTGGCTAAAATATCTTTTTGTGCAGTAGTGCCGGTCGCCGGATTTGTGAGTGATTTAAGACCGCTTGGTTGCCTTTATCGTCACAATCATCATCACAATTACAGTTGACACCATCTTGTTTTATTGTTTCCGCTTACGTTTCCGTTGTTGGTTCCACCATTTTTCGTTTGTATTCATTTTTTGTGTTCATTTCATGTTCATTTTCAATCTCTGTTTTATTTTTCTTTCTTTTCCTTGCATTGGTGTTTGTTTGTTTGTGTGTTTTCAGCAAATCCCAGAGAGTGTTCCCATATCCAAAGGATTCTTTCATTCGAAACAAATGCAACTTTTGCATCGCTGGAGTTTGATACAGTTAAAATGGCAGAAAGTGGGTCTTATGACACAAAACAAAACAAAAAAAAAATAATAAAAATTAAACATGAGGTTGTAGATTTCGAAAACTTCTTTCGTGACAAAATTCAGACGGATTTGGCAATTCCTGGTATTATTTACTAATATTATGAGCTGATATTAAAAAAAACGATAAATATATTTAAAATTAGCATCAAAAATTAGCTTAGAATGATGGAAAATATTCAATACAACCCACATATATTGTTGCCCATTTGTAATTTGGATGCATTT
>JBAMAW010000815.1:0-16091 GCA_037043295.1 Amiota minor | reverse complement strand
CCTTGCGATGAATTTCACTGTAGAATAAGCGACGCAACTCTTCCAATTCGTGTCTTGCACCGACAAAATTAGTGGCATTATCTGACGAAATGCACCTTGGTGCGCCACGTGTTGAAATGATACGCTTCAAAGCGCTTAGAAATGTTGAAGTAGATAGGTCTTTCACCAATTCCATCAAAACTGCATTGGTTAAGAAGCAAATGAAGGCACCAATATAGCATTTTTGGAGGTGGTCTCTTACGTACATCCGGCTTGTAATAGAAGGAACCGCAGTAGTCTATGCCCGTAACAGTAAATGAACAAGCAACCAGGATTCGTTCCTTAGACAGGTATCACATAACATGCTCTATGAGCCGAGATTTAGCTCTACAGCAAATGATACACCTTTTTAAGACACGCCTGACCGTCTTCGTTCCTCCCATTGGCCAAAATTGTAAGCGTATAGAAGCCAGCAAAGATTGCGGACCTGAATGATGCTTTCGATGAAAGTAAGTGATGATGGCATAGGTTAACGGGTGCTTCTTTGGCAGAATGATCGGGTGACGAGGCTCAAATCCAAGAGTAGAGTACTTCAAGCAACCACCTACTCGAATCAAGCCATACTAATCAAGAAAGGGTCGTTTTTGCTTCCAGTAAACGATAAGCAGAAGCGAGATGAGCCTTTTGAATGAGACGAATCAAGATGTAGGTACCTAGATGAATGTTGACAGCTGTAAGCTTTTTTTTGTTGCATGTGATAAATTTGTGCACATATCCAAATATGCGCTGCGTAGTTCCAAACGAATTTATGTATTTGAAATCTAAAGTGATATCGATAACGCTACTAATTGCTGTTAATGTTTTAAGACGAAGATCTGGAAGTTTAATTTCTTGTGGGCATCGTATTGGCCAACTGCTGCTTAACTCTTGAAAAACGGCAGCCCGTTCATCCATTGATTTGACTGGAATAATTCACGAGGGGTAGCTCCCCTTGACAAGATGTCCGCAGGGTTCATTTCAGTTGGCACGTAATGCCATTCCATTTCTTCAATCAGTTGCTGTATGGTAGAAACTCTGTTGGCAACGAATACGTTAAATTTTGAAGATTCCTCTTGCAACCATGACAGCAGCACAGACGAGTCAGACCATTAAAGAGTTTCATATTTGCAATTTCATGCACCTGTTGAGCAAGCAGTGCGTCTGCACAGAGTTCTAGCTTAGGCACAGTCAGAGTTTTCAAAGGTGCTATACGAGCTTTGTAACATAACAGATTCACATGCACGCCATTATCCTTACGTGAACAAGTATAGATGCAGGCGCCATAAGCCTCAAGACTAGCATCACAAAAAGCATGTATCTCACGATAGCCACAGGTTGTAGTACGTAACGAGGAAATGTTGCATGACACACATCAGCGAAATCATTACACAATGCATCGCAAGCTATGTGCATAGCCTGTGGCAGGCTTTCGTCCCAATCCAGTTTGTCTCTCCACATGCCCTGCAACAAAATTTTTGCCTTCGTTAGGGTCGGTCCTATAAACCCAAGTGAGATATAGTAATGCGCAATGGTTGACAACACGGAGCGTTTTGTATGTTGCTTAGAGCTAGTACCAAGCTGTGAAACGAAGGTAAAAATAAGTTGTCGTTTTTTTGGCTGCCAAACCAAACCAAGCGCCTTTGTGACATCACTGCCATCATTGAATTTCACCATACCCTCTTTATCTCCCTCAGTTACATCACGAAGAACATCAAGGAAACTAGAGCACCACTTCCTCAAAGGAAAATAGCCACGAGCAAAGAGCTTGGTTGTTTGATGCATGATCATACGAACTTCATCGACTGAATTACCTCCAGAAATCATATCGTCTACGTAGAAGATTGTTTGGAAACCCAATGGATAAGCCGAAGATTCATTAGAGGCAAGTTGCTGCACAGCGCGTATAGCAAGAAAGGCAGCAGGCTTGGTTCCGTATGTGACCGGATCAAGCACACATGTATGTTTTGCTATGGGAACTGGTGATATATGATTGAGTTCAAGGTATTCCCTTTTGCTCTTTATGATTAGCATTTCTCGCGAATTTGCGCTCCAGGTTTTCTAATTGTCGTTTAGCTTGGAGAAATGAGAGTTACTGTACCATGTTTCAGGGGTAGCCGCACCGAATACTTCCCTGAGGGCAGGCGAATTGCGTTTTTTGCAGCAATGGCAAACCAGGAGCCAGAGTAATCTGGCCTATGCTCAACAGCTCGAAGAACAGACCTGCTCCGATGAGAAGATCAATCCGCTGTGGCAAGTTGAACGAAGGACCAGCTAGTTGAATATTCGAAGGCACCTTCCAAGACGAAGTGTTTATTGACGAACTAGGCAAACTGTCAGTTATTGTTTGCGCAATGACTGCAGTGATGCTACTTCTGAAGTCTGAAATCCGCGATTTTAGAACAAGCTCCATAGAGTAGCCATCAGTTACAAAGTCGGCATCACTGATTCCCGAAATGGCAGTCACCATTTTTGTTATTCGTAGCTGCAATTGGCTAGCGAATCTATTTAGTTGTGATGAAATGCAACTGCGAACCAGAATCCAATAATGCGCGACATGGTACAAGTGTGCCGGAACGATTAGGAACGAATATTACAGCAGTGGCCAGCAGCACAGCATCAGATGGAGAATGAGATATAGTAGCTTGAGGAGAGGACGATGTAATTGCGACCATGGCATTTGAAGTTGGTTGCAATGACAATAATGCAATTGAATTGTCGACTAAAGCTGTATCCGCGGATTTGTTAAATACATGCAATAGCGTGTGATGCTTTAATTTACAAGTACGACAATGTCCGGACTTGCATTCTCGCATTTGGTGACCTTTCTTTAGACAATTAAAGCATAGAGCAAGTCTTTTTGCCTCTTTCTGACGCATGATTTGGGGAAGGTTCACGAAACGAGAGCAGTTATAGATAGATGGTCTGTGCATTCACAGAACGAACAACTTTTTGTATAATCATTTGCAGCAACGAAACTTTTTGTTACACTGGAATTCACTGCCTTGCCAACCTGAACACCTGAAGCTCTGATGGCATGTTCGACATTTTCCATGGTTCGACAGCGTTTGTCCAAAAAAGTCTCCAATTTCTCCCACGAAGGCATTTCATTTATTGGTAAACTCTCAGACTTTGATCGACTAACAAAGCCATTAAAAAGATGCCTAAAAAGTAAGGTTAATATAGAATGTAATAAAGAATATGTAGATACATTCGAAATGTGCAAGAATCTCCTTTGTAATGATCCCATATTACAACATCCTGACTTTTCTAAACCATTTATCTTAACAACAGATGCCAGCAACTTCGCCTTGGGAGAAATCCTATCTCAAGGTCACATTGGTAGTGATAAACCTGTCTGTTTTGCAAGCCGCATTTTGTCAGACACAGAAATAAATTACGCTACCATAGAAAAGGAAATGTTAGCAATCATTTTGACAACCAAATACTTTCGACCCTACTTATATGGGGTCAAATTCACTATTGTAACAGACCATAAACTTCTAACCTGGCTAATGAGTCTTAAAGAGCCGAACTCAAAATTATTAAGATGGCGATTAAAACTCGCGGAATATGATTTTGAAATAATTTACAAAACAAGGAAAGACAATACTAATGCAGATGCATTAAGTAGAGTTAAAATTGATGTAAACGTTAATTATATTATACTTCAAACCATGGAACTTCGGGATCAACAGTCCATTCCGTAGCAGAAAACCTTGACGATTCCCATCTCAGAAAGACCACTGAACGAATTCAATCTACAACTTATATTGAAAAACAATATAAATCCAAGTATCAAAGTCGAAGCCCCTTTTATAAGAAAATTTAAACACATAATAAGCGAAGCCATATTTGACGATGATATCATTAAAAAGATTCTTCACAAATACCTCAAACCAAACAAAGTACTAGCAATAAGTACTACTAACGATATATTTAATGTGGTTCAAAACACATATTCTAAATTCTTCGCAGGAACAAATATGTATTATATGAACCTATACCGTATAGGTTCAAGACATCACAACATCTGACCAACAGGACGAAATAATAAGGAAATATCACTTAAATAATAACCATCGTGGTATTGATGAAACGTTTTTCCATTTAAAAAGAAATTATTTTTTCCCCCACATGAAAAATAAAATTGCCCAGACTATAAATAGTTGCACAATTTGCCAGACTCTTAAATATGACAGACAACCACAAAACTTATTATTTCAAATCCCCGAAACCCCTAATAAACCCTTGGATATACTACATATAGACATATATATATCACAAATAACGAAAAGATCTTAACAATTACAGACAAATTCTCAAAATTTGCTGTCGCATATACAATTCCAGTAAGGGATAGTCTAAATGTTACAAAATCTCTAAGGAATTTCATCACTAGCTTTGGTATTCCTAACAAAATAGTATGCGACCAAGGTACAGAATTCCACTCCAATTTATTCAAAGATTTTTGTACACAATACAATATTGAGTTACACTTTACCTCAATCCAGCAACCTTCTAGTAATGCCCAAGTAGAACGACTCCATTCGACACTAACGGAAATTTATAGGATTATCTTACAGAAGAAAAAAGAAACACATAACCCATTCAATCACGATGACATTTTAGCAGAAACAATAATAACCTGCAGCAATGCAATACACTCAACAGCAAAACTCACACCAATCGATCTATTTACTGGACGAACTCATGTCTTTAATAACACAATCCAATTCAACGACGAACAAGACTACTTAACCAAATTAAATGACTACCAACTAAACTTGTACCCATTAATAAAAGACAAATTAGAAAAAAACGTAAAAGACAGAACAGGGCGATAAAATACAAACAAAACAGCATCTAAAACACTAAGACAAGGCGATATTATTTTCCGAAAAGAAAACAGACGGAACAACACAACAAGAAGTACTACAAGACATTGACATAACATTTGTAACAAAAAAAAAAAAAGGACAAAAAATACATAAATCAAAAATTAAACAAAGAATAACAAATAACCAAAACTAATAACATTATCTCTCTATGTTAACATGTACCGGACAACACATACAACTAATAACAACGTTTAAAGACAACCCATTGGCAGAAATAAAGTTGGGAACAGCAAGAACAGTGACACACTACAAAACTGTAATACATGTCATAAACCTTGAAGACTATATCCGAGCAGTACAAAATATAGAGTCTACAATCAAACATTTAACTAACAATACTGAACTAGACCCCATAGCAACATTAAATATTAAATTGCAACAGGTAAAAAACAAGCTCAATACGCTTCTACCAATAAAGAGACAAAAAAGAGGAGCAATAAACGGGTTAGGTACAGTCAAAAAAATGATTACTGGTAACATGGAGTGTTGACGAACAACAAATCGTAAAGGACTTACAAAACCTACAAGACCAACAAAAAAATTAAACGACGGCATATCCCAACAGAAACACATTAACGACCAGATAAACTCTAGACTTTCTGTTATTACTCAACACATTAATGCAGAGCAAAACAACATTACGTACATATTATATAACGTACGGAGCAGAATATTCAAATCTATTAGAGACGAAGACTCCAAATTAGAAAATCAAAGATTCACAAAAATAGGAGCAAATTTAGACATACTAAATAGTCACCTCAGCGATATTATAGAATCAATAATCCTCGCAAGATTAGGGGTGGTACCAAAATTAATTATTAGCAGGAACGAAATAATACAAATATCCGAATTGTATTTTAAACACGAGGATATTTCAGAAGATAAATTTTATGAAATGCTTACATTAATAGCAAACCATAAAAACCCGGACATAGTATTTAAGATAAAAATACCGATCATTTCAAACATAGAGTTGCAATACTCCCATCTGATACCATTACCGATTAATAGGACCCATTTCATATAATATATATTCAGATTCCAAAAATTGTGAACTTGAGCCAATTGCACTTGGCAACAATAGATCAAGGAAATTATATTAAAATACAAACATTCAAAACAAAAAATCACTTTATAATATTGTATGTTAATATAATTGTAATAATTTGTATCCTAAGCATATTCATTATAATAACCTTTATTAACAGCTATCGACTAAACTTCGTTGCGATCAGTTGTATCCAAACGCTCACTCCAAAGACACTGCTTATCAGTTCATCGAAAGTGTAAACAAATAAGTGTAAAAGAAAATACACAATAATCTCTGCAGATGCAGATCTTTATCGCCAAACGGCACTTTATTGACTAAACAATAATAAGAATATTAAAGCGAAATACAACAAAATTTAAAACTCCGTTATTATGGGTGATCCTCCCGATCCCCACTCAGTGATTCATACTGAAAATACACATATAAATAATTTATCACCAAAAGTAAAAGCAAAAATTTATTCAAATGTTGGACCGAAATTTTTAAATGTGATAAGAGTTGATGAATCAATGTCTTTCCTTTTCTAATAAAAAAAATTATCGACAATGCTTGTGGTGGAACTGAAGTAGAAATGTGCAAAAAACGCATTGGCAACTTGTTAATTAAAAAAAAAAATCAAAATCAAGCCAATAAACTACTCCAATTAAAATCGTTCACCAATGACAATAATGTTAAAGTATCGATGCACACCAGCTTGAACTTTACAAAGGGTATCATTTATTCAAATGACCTTCGCGGAATGTCGGAAGAAAACATTCAAGTAGAACTTGAAAAACAACATGTTGAAGTTAAAAAGATTCTGAAAAAAGTTGACAACGTATTAAAAGAGACGGGCCTACTCATCATTACTTTTGAAGCATTGGAACTACCACAACACTTGATGATTGGATACGAGAAAACCAACGTTCGCGCTTATATTCCTCTACCTTTAAGGTGTAACAATTGCCTACGCTTCGGACATATCCATAAAGTTTGCCGCAGTGCCAAAACGTGCATAGTTTGTGGACTAAATCAACACACAAATCCTGATGAAAATGAAACATGCAATAACAACGCTGATTGTATAAACTGCCGCGAAAAAGGAATATAAGGCACATCTCACAATTCAATCGACAAAAAATGCCCAAGGTTTATTAAATACCAAGAAATTCAAGCAATAAAGGCACTAAACAAGGTTGATAACAGAAAGGCTTTTGACATATACAAGGAAAGACACCATCAACTGTCGCCAAGCAACATAATGATAAGACTACAAATCACACTAAGCCACCAATGCAGCTCTGGACCAGGAAATACATTCAATACTCAACCAAGTTCAACATCAACATCATCTGTAAGAAATCTAATTTCGTATGAAGATATTGTATTCTTACCCTCTGACTCAAATAGCTCTAATAAAACAATTACCAAAAAAATATTGCCGAAAAATACCTCCAAAAGAACTCTTAGGCAACTCAAAACCAAATCTA
The DNA here is from genome assembly GCA_037043295.1 of Amiota minor. Lineage (NCBI taxonomy): Eukaryota > Metazoa > Arthropoda > Insecta > Diptera > Drosophilidae > Amiota > Amiota minor. Next base: position 8,652 of record JBAMAW010000815.1, on the reverse strand, counting down.
AACAGATAAATGAAGCCAAAAACAAAGAAAAAGAATATTATAAATTGCTCACCAACAGAAGACAGTGAAGATTGGTTCTATAATATAAATGTAATCTCTAATTAGGTTCCCCAGGGGTTGATCGAGTAATAGACGCGAATGTAGTATATAATTTACTAAATTTTTTTCATTACATTTTTTATAAAATGACGTTAAAAATTATTCAATGGAACATCTGTGGATACAACAATAACTACAGTGAATTGCAGATAATTATCAAAAAAAATAACCCCCACATTATTGCCCTTCAAGAAATATATATATATATATATATATACATGTGCACTTTTATATTTCCATATAATTCCATATTATTATCTGAGTTATTCTACTGGAAATCGTTCTCAAACTTCAAACGCGTTCTTCACAAAACTCCTTTTTTTGAGGTGGTTGACACGATATCTCAAGTTCTATCTGACCGATTCCTTTGAAATTTTGTGAGAATCTTCTTTATACATCTTTTTATCGTCTGGACCTTTGATTTTGAAAAATTTTAATTCCAAGAATTTTTAAAAAATTCGTAAAGGTCAAAAAACAGGGGTAAAAAAAATTTTTTTTTTAAAGTTGGCGCCATTTTGTGAATTTTTTTTTGCTAAGGTCCAAACGATAGCGACATATTTACTGATTAAGAATTTTTTTTCTTTGTTTGATTTAGATCACTACAAGGGTTGGAATCATGTCAACCAGGGAGCACCCTTTGACTGGCAACCCCCACTTCACCGTCCTGTCATTGGATGAATTTTTGTTTTTTTTTTTAAATTTATTTTATATACTTTAAAAATCAATAAACATTATATAAAAGAATGGATTGTAAAAATGTTTTTAATTTTTTTTTTATCCTAGGTTGAAAAATACCCAAAAAGTAGGGCTCTAGACCAGAATACCCCCTTAAACGATAAATCACCCACTCACTTCAGTATTCACAACTCCTTCACTCATATTGATTTATCATTTCACCGAAAATTTATACTGATATTGAATCGAAAATAATAGATGACCTTCACGGGACCGATCGCTTCCCGATCAAAATTACTATGTTCAAGAACAATTATAAGCAAACAAAGCATAGACCCATATTTAGAACTAACCTAACAGATTGGGACCAATTCCAAAAACGAACTGAATTCTTAAGTAATAATATCCTTATTTCCACTAACGTAAATAAAGAGCCGAGCATTATAAACAAAATTGTACTGCTAAGTGTCCACTTCGCAATACCACAAAGTTCAAGCAGCAACCACCCAAAAAATGTGCCATAGTGGAATCGAAAGCTGGAACAACTCAGGCAAGAAAAACTAAAAGCATGGCACACCCTAAAGAGATAAATCTCAACAGGAAATATTATTATTTACAAAAAAGCAAATGCAATATTCTGAAAACAACTTAAAATAAGCACAAGAGAAGTCCTTTCTGCAATCACTTCAGATATACAACCTCTCACTCCAACCATCAAGATTTGGAGTAACATTAGACGCTTATGCGGCCTCAACAATAGGAAATATATTCATGCCATAACCCACCCACCTACTACACGAAGTATAATCAACAAGCAAGAAATAGCTAATATATTTGCGGTATACTGGTCGTCAGAATCAGAAGACTCCAAATTCCCACAAACGTTTGTGAACTGCAAAAATTCGATGAAAAACACACACGCATCTAGTACTCCATCAACGACTGCTCTACTTATTGAGAAAGATATAACCATGATGAACTATTATCTACTCTCGCTAGTCTAAAAGGCCGTACGCCAGGCATTGACCGAATTTCTTACCCTATGATTAATAATGCATCTCTCTCATTTAAAACTAGACTGACAACACACTATAACAACAACTTAAACAACTATATAACTTACCTCAACATTACAAAATTAGCTTAACAATTCCAATATTAAAGCCTGATTCCAACAAAACTCTAATAACCTAATACCGTTCAATATCCTTGAATCCCTGTTTTAGTAAAGTACTCGATAAATTTGTAGTCAAACGATTGTGGTGGTTTGTCAACGTTAACAAACTATTACATCCAAATCAAATTGGTTTCAAAGGAGGAAAGTCTGTTACAGATAGTCTTATTCTTATAGACCATCTGATAACCTCCGTACTTTCACACAAACAATACTTATCAATCATGTCCCTTGGCTTTAGCAAAGCTTTCGACAAAATTGGCATACACGCAGTTACAAAACAGTTAATTGAATGGAACATATGCCCAAAAATACTAAATTATGTAAAAAGTTTTATGACATGTAGGAAGACTAATGTAGAGTAACACACCATATCTCCGATACATACGCAATTCTCAATGGAATTCACCAAGGATCTCCAATATCAGTTATATTATTTTTAATAGCTTATAACAAACTTGTAAATACAATTACAATTCAACAAAATTTATCCTTCATAGCCTATGCGGATGATTTTCATCTGTTAGCTTAACTGAACCAAAAAGTAACCAATTCTACAATAAATCTAGACCAGACCTTCGCAAAGATAGCCGATTGATGTGCATTCTCTGGATCTTCCCTATCGCTTTCCAAATGTAAACATTTACACGTATGCAGAAAGTATAAATGCCACTGCACAATCAGAACTAATAACTACACATTTCCTAAAGTTTCTTCTCTTAAAATACTAGGTCTAACCATCAATGACAAATACAGATGGAATAACCACATTGAAAATCTCGCAAATTCACTCACTAAAAAACTCAACGCACCAACTTCTTCCTTGAAAAGAATATAGACTACCTTAAACACAGCCAGGAGAACAGTCTTTGGTGCATTTCGAACAACGCCACTTAACAATCTCTTAATGGAAGCCAATGTAAATACCGTTACAGAGCGACGTGACTTTCTCAAATCGAAACTCATTATATGCATTATTCCCTTACAACTACCCATTACACAAATTAGTTACCAAACAAAAAAAAAAAAACAAAAATAATACACAAAAAATCCCATCAGTTATCTATAATTCAATCAAAATGGTATCTACCAAAAATGTCATCATAAAAGACCTCAGCCAGTATAACAAAAGTGACACTAACTACTCCACATTCAGTAAACTCTTTTTAGAAATCAAACACTTATACAAGAACTATAGTTTTGTCTACACTGACGCATCCAAATCTGACCACGGCACCTCATTCGCTATAACAAACGAAGAGATGGCATTTAAAATTGGACTATTACGTCCTTACTCCACTATCTATACTGCCGAAATTATCGCTATATATGAAACTATCAACTTAATTAAAAGCTCTCACGGCAACTTCATAATCTGTTCTGACACCCTTTCAGCTTTTAAAGCCATTAAAAATATTGAAAACCATAACTACTATAAAACAGCTATAAGATCCCTGCTTCTACAATATTACCCCAAAATAATACTTCTCTGGATTCCAGGGCACAAAAGAATAAAAGGAAACGAAATTGCAGACCAAGAAGCAAAGGCAGCCCCAAAAAACCCACTAATATGTACGCACAACGCTAATTTCCCTGATTTTAAAAAACTCCTTAACAACGACCTAAGAATAAAAAGACTCAATAGGCAAACATCAACCTGGTACAAACACGTAATCAATATTAAACAATCTGCAGACCAATTCACCAAATCCATAGATCAATACCAAGTATCATGAATCAGTCAAACGAAAATTATCAAATTACGTTTAGGTCACACTAACGTTACACATGAACATTACCTAGATGCAAACAAATCCAACAGATGCCACCTTTGCCAAACTAACGCTGAAATTACCATTGACCACATATTTTATGTATGCCCTACACTTTATAATATGCGGTCCCAAGGCCTTTCTGATACCAACATCATTGAACTTTTATCAAACCCAATCCAAAATAACATACAAACTATTATAAAATTTTTAAAAGAAGCCACGTTATTCCATTTAATATAATTAAAAACGTCTATGTATTTAAATATTGCCTATAAATTTGTAAATACATACTTATATGCAACCGCTATTACATAAGCAATCTGAAAAAAAAAAGAGGGGGCGTGGGGATAGAGCACAGCTCCATTCGGAACAAAGATTTTAAATTATTAATTTTTATTTATTGAAAAATTTATGTTTTAATTTCCTTTTTTGATTCACTTTTATTATTATTATTTATTATTCTATTTTGTATCGAGATTTTCGCTCATGACTGCATTAATGAGAGAATGAGAGTTCTAAACAAAAAAAAAAAAAAAACATATTCCCAGCGCAGGGCTCGAACCGCACGCCCTCGGTTTGCCAGTCCTACTCTCTAACCACTACACCATCCAGACATTTTAATTGTCTTTGCCTAAGTAGCTCCAATATAATAATTATAAATATTTAGAGAGCAGAATGAAATAGTCAAAGTAGACAAAAGAAAAGTTAAAGTGTACGTGTCAGTTTACGAAACTCGTAAAGACTTACATGCTGTTAATTTTAATTGTGAAAACCGCCCTTCCGAATAAGGAAGAAGGAAAATTATTTACGGTGCAGGGAGTCGGATCCCCAGTACCGGAGGTTTTGGAGGATGCGCAAGCGGGCCCCGGGTCGTTACCTTGGAGCATGGAGCGTCCACCAAGGCGGCAACAACTTCAAAGCCAGTCCCAAATACAAGCAGGACAAGCTGCCCCAAGTACAGGAGTAGACCAAAGTGCCTGGCCGGAAAAAACGAGATAAGGGCATCAGATCTAGGCCGGATGCTTTCATCATTTCGGCATCTGCGAATTCGTCTTACGCGGATATCTTGAGGAAGATCCGAAGTGAGCCAGCGCTTAAGAGCCTAGGAGAAAATGTCAAGGCTGTTCGACGCGCCGTTAAGAATGAGTTGCTGCTAGAGCTCAAACGGGTGCCAGATCGAAATGCGTCAGAGTTTCAGACGGCAGTGGAGGAAACTCTTGGCAATGCAGCCAAAGTCTTGGCAAAAACGCACACGGTGACGATTCAGCTTAGGGATCTGTATGAGATCACAACCGCGAAAGAAGTGTGTGACGCCCTAAACACAAAGTTTGAGATACGTCGTCCAGATGAGTCATCGGTGCGCAATATAGGGATTGTACATCGGGGCACACAGACAGTCTATATCGGGTTGCCTGTAGTGGATGCCAACAAGGTGTTGAGTGCGCAACGAGTCCGCATAGGTTGGGTATCTTGCAGAGTACGGGATTGCACTGAGCCAATCAGGTGTTACAAGTGCTGGGGCTACAACCATCAGGCACAAAGCTGTAAAGAAAGTATAGACCGCAGTAACCTATGCAGGAGATGCGGGAAAGAAGGCCATAAGGCGCCTACGTGTAAAAGTGAGCCAAAATATGCGCTTTGCAGTGGTAACCATGCAGCGGGGAGTGCCCGTTTTTCGGAGCACCAAAGGGTAGTTAACGCCAAGAAAAAAGGAGGGCGATGAAAATCGCCCAACTTAATCTTAACCACTGTGTGGCAGCCCAGGACTTGCTGCAACAAACGGTATTCGAGCAACGCCTCGACCTTGTTCTAATAAGCGAGCAATATCGCAACTTGAGAGGACATGGGTGGACGTCGGACGCATCCTGTAAATCGGCTATATGGGTCACGAACGGGAAGGCCCTTCAAAGTCGGGCATTGAATCCTCATTCTGACTTCACATGGGTGAAAGTAAACGGCATTTACTTTTTCTCGTGCTATGCCGCCCCAAGTCGGGAACTAAACGAGTTTGAAGAGCTTATAACGGAGTTGGTTGCGGAGGCCAGGACTAGGGTACCGATAATCATTGCGGGTGACTTCAATGCTTGGTCTACTATGTGGGGTAGTAGATCGACGAATCAACGTGGCACAGTCCTCATGGAATGCCTAGCCATGCTGAACATTGAACTCCTAAATGATGGTCAGCCAACATGCGAAGCTGGTGGAAAAAGTTCGTACAATGATCTTACATTTCTTTCATAGTTCAATTGCATCCCACACGACATGGAAAATTGGCAGTATCTACACGAACAGCGATCATAGTGCAAGTTTAATCGAGGTAAAGTTACAGCCGAGTGGAAGGCTGTTATCCTTTGCGAAAATCAAAGGCTGGAGGGACCGACTTTTTGATAGGGACTGCTTCCTAAAAACATGGGAAGATGGCATAACTGCTACCGATGGAGCGAATGGCATGGCATTGCAAAGCGCATCTCTTCAGCATGTGACGCCTCAATGCCCAGGAAACGGCGGACGCCATTGCGTAAGGCAGCTTCCTGGTGGAATGATGAGATCGCTTATCTTAGGAGGCGCTGTAACCAAGCTCGCAGAAAGGCGCAGCGTAGTAGAGCCCATCCTAACTGGCAGCAGCAACGCGAATCTTTCCGGGCGTTGCGGAATCAGCTAAGTAAAGCCATACGGTCAAGCAAGGGAACGTGCTTCAGGGAGATAAGAGATAGCTGCGACATTGACCCCTGGGGCAAGGCCTATAAGGTGGTGATGAGTACAATGAAGGGGCCAAAGTCTGCACATCCATCAGATCCAGAGTTAATGGCTAACGTGGTTGCCACTCTCTTCCCTACTCGTGATCCTATAGAGTACACCAACTCATTTACGGACATTGAGGAAGTACCTGTGGTTACTACTGCGGAGTTATTTAATGCGCTAAGTAAACAAGGAAATAAGAAAGCTCCAGGGCCTGACGGCATCCCTAACATCGCTTTGAAGGCTGCGATGGAAACGGATCCTGATATCTTCACGAGAGTGTACTCCATATGCTTTGCTGAAGGTATTTTTCCCAACATATGGAAAAGGCAGAGGCTTGTTCTGTTGCTAAAACACAACAAGCAATCAGACCATCCATCCGCGTACAGGCCGCTTTGCATGCTTGACACCATAGGTAAAATACTAGAAAATATTATTGTCAAGCGCCTGCAGGACACAATGGAGACACGGAACGCTTTTTCTGATGCGCAGTATGGTTTCCGCCGTGGTAAATCGACTGTTGATGCTATTCAAGCAGTAACAGATATTGCGCGTAGAGCAACTAGTGGAGCTAGGTGGAAAGGTGGTAACAAGGAATACTGTGCAGTAGTAACCTAAGACGTTTAGAATGCCTTCAACACGGCGAGCTGGCAACATATCATGCAAGCCCTTCACAGTATTGGTACACCAAGATACCTAATGCGGATAACTTCCAATTATTTCGCAGGTTGGGTGTTGTTGTGCAATACGGACGATAGCGTGAAGCAATACAGAGTCACGTGTGGTGTTCCACAGGGCTCCGTCCTGGGTCCTACACTATGGAACGTGATGTACGACGGGATCCTAAGGATGAGATTACCTTCTGGTGCAACCATGATTGGATTCGCGGATGATATCGTTCTTGTCGTTGTGGGAAAAACCATAGAGCGAATACAAGTCCTGTGTAGTTTAGCCACAGCCAAAGTCTGGTCCTGGCTTAATCAAGCTCACCTGGAGTTGGCAGCCGAAAAAACGGAAGCGGTCCTCCTCTCCACACGGAAAGTACGAGAGTCTTTCGTGTTTTTGTAGGGGATCTCTTTATAACCTCCCAGCCTTCTATTAGGTACCTGGGAGTGTTAATTGATGCTAAGCTGACCTTCAAGACCACCTGGTCAGTGTAAGCAATAAGGCAGTTAAAGTTGTTGGAGCCATATCCCGCATAATGGCAAACATAGGTGGGCCCCGAGCAAACAAGCGGCGGCTATTAGCCAGGATAATCGCCTCTATAATGCTTTACGCAGCGCCAGTATGGGCTGACGCAACACTAAAAAGCTCATATACAGTGGGTATCCGCTCGACGTACCGGCTGAGTGCGCTGCGTGTTACAAGTGACTTTCGCACGGTGTCAGATGTGGCGATAGAGGTAAAAGCGTCCATGATGCCTATTGACATAATGGCACATGAGTGGCAAGGTACATATAACGCGGGTGCTGGAGCACCTAAAGATGAAGAGCGTCGGTGCAGCATCCAGGAATGGCAAAGAAGGTGGGATTCATCTGAAAAAAGACGATGGACTTTCTTCTTGATTCCACGACTGGATGTATGGAAATCACGGTCCCACGGTGAAGTGGACACTATATGACGCAGATACTCAGTGGACACGGGTGCTTTAAATACTACCTACACCGTTTTAAGCATGAGGAAGACCCTTTCTGTCCTGCCTGCGTTGGTATCGCCGAAGATGCCCACCACGTTCTTTTCTGTTGCCCTCGTTTTACTGTGGAGAGAGCACGCATTGAATAGTGTTTTGCCGAACCACTCACAGTTGGAAATTTGGTGCGACATATGTGTCAATCTCCGGAGAAGTGGCAAACAGTGAAAACTGCTATGTTTGCCATAATGAGTACTTTCCGCACACTGGAACGTGGCAGAGCCGCTGAACGATTGCGTGAGCGAAATAATCGTTTGGCATTCGGTGTCTCGGACTGATAATTTTTTTTTTTAGTTCGTTGACGTGTAGGAACGACCTACTGACAAACAGTACGTGAGGAGACCTACAAAACATGGGACAGACAGACTTTTGAGCAATGATGCTCCACCTTTTCCTTTCCGACGAAATATTAAAAAACAGTTCCGGGGGGACATTAGAACACGGTGGTAGATTTTAGCTGATTAAAGTCCCGCACTCGGTTGTTGACCGGTGAGGCTTTC
>JBAMAW010000813.1:0-45945 GCA_037043295.1 Amiota minor | reverse complement strand
CAAGTTCCGTGGTACCAGAAAATAGCCTCTGGTCAGACTTCGTACCCGAGACACTACCAAATTCGAACTCCAAAAAGTTCATGGGTTGGTGGCCTATATTGTTTTCATTAGAAATCCCATTTATAGAGGATAACTGGGATCACAAATTATAAATGAAAATGAGTTCTAGGCAACAAGACATACAATAGAACTCCAGAAGTATTTCCCAGAGGGAACAATAGAAATTAAATAAATTTTAGGAAAATTTAACAAATCGTTGACTATATGATGTACAAGTAATTAAAATAGTTTAAATAATATTAGGCAATAAATTCATGTTTCCTAAAGACTACATCAACATTTTGTTGTATATTTCGAGTTAAACTACAATCATCATAGATTTTGTTGATAGTTCAAAATGTTTTCTTGTTGTCATCGGATATAAAAACTAAAATATCTTTCCGCATACTCGTAAATATATGATGAAGATCATTTGGTCATTTGGTGAAACTAAATTTTATTTCAATTTCAATTTTATTTCAATTATTTTCATTGTTAGTTTTTCTGTTCTTGTTTTGGCACGTGCTCGTGCTCGTGCTCGTGCTCTTGTTCTTGTTCTTGTTATTCCACTTATTTTTCTTTTAAGTTTAGTTGATTATAAAGTATGTATAAAGTATTTTTCTCAAAACAAATTCAATTGAGTGACAATACAACAAATTTCAAAACTTTCAAGAACAATAAAATTGTTTGATAACAACACCAGCAACAAATTCAACTTCAACTCCAAACGAAAAAAAAAAAAATAAAATACAATAGAAAGACAATTTTAGAGAAAGTGAAGGATAAATATAAATCAAGTAAAACTAAAATAAAGATAAACAAAAATTAGAAAGATAACAAAAAGGAAAACTGTTTAAAATAAAATAGGAGTAATAAAATGACAAAAGTTTCAACTTGAAAATATTCATTTTAAAGATACACAGCTCCTCATAATATGACATAACTATGATTTCCGCTTTGCCTAGTCTATAAACTCGTGAGTTCTGAGAAAAATAAATCAAAGTCAATTATTGTACTATATAAAGTTCTGATAAAAAAAAAAACTTCTACTACATTTGAGTATCAGAAATTTCAGTTTTAACTTTGCCCAATTCTGGGTAATCGAAAATACTTTGGCCTAATGTCTGGGGGCATTTAATGGCTCAATCTAACTCTGTAAATAAGCAGTATTTATCATTACTAACCATGTGTGAACTCATATATCTGGAAACATTAATCTTTTCTATGATTTTTCTTTCTTTTTCTTTTTCTTCCTTCCTTCCTTCCTCTAACAAAGACTGATTAACTTATTTTAGTATTTACTTTTACCTGTAACACTTAGTAACCACCACCATCTCTCGTCCACTATCTAATCAAATAATGTACTTACTTTTTCTCCCTTTTAATAACAAAATAAAGATCATCATCAACTTACAGAATAACGTCTCTCCTAACATCATAATCATCATCATCATTACCATCATTATATCATTAAAGCAAAATTCCTGTCCTGTCCAGTTTTCATAGAACATTATTATTTTATAAGCCCAAAATACACAATGTAATAATGATAATCATCATCATCATCATCATTATCATCATCATCATCATCATCATCATCATCATCATCATCATCATAATATTAATAATAACAACAATAATCATAATGAAGTGTCTTAGACGATAACGACATCAGAGCATCCCTTGCAAGATTTCATATTTACCTACCTCAAAGCCACAAGTGTCCATTTATCTTTTCTCTTATTTTCTTGTAGTCGATAGTTTTGATTTATAAAACACACAAAAAACTCTTTTAATCATTCATTTTCCAATGTAAAATAAAATTCTTTTGAAAAGCATTTAAAAATCCATCATTTATAAATAGAAATTTCAAATTAAGTTAAATTTTAAGTTTCACTTTTCTTTTAAACAAGAAGAAAACCATTAACTGAATTCTGTATATGACGCCTTATGGTATGCTGTACTTTATTTACTCAATTCGCAATCATAGTTATAATATAAATGAAATGCGCAAATTTCAATTTCTAATTAAAATTGTTTATAACAAGAATTTGAGAAAACAAATTCAAACATTTGTGAATTTTCTCATTGCGTATCTGGAACTTGATGCCCTTTATTTTGTTTGTATTTGTGTTTGTATTTTTTAATCTATTATTTTACATGTACTATATGTTTATGTCAAAATTAATTGTATGTTATTCTAATATTATTATGTATTTTACCAGGTTGACAGTCATTTTGCTGTGAAATAATATATTTTAATTTGAAGTTGTTTCAACATTCATTAATTCATTAATTAATTCATTCCATGACAAAAGTAGACATTTCCTTGGCCTTTTATTTCTCTTCATCTACACCTACAGCACACTGACACGTGCTTCAGTAATCAGTATAACCAATTTGTGTCCAATATCTCAACCACTAAGCAATTAGTATTTTGTATGACTATGGCAGACAAGAAAAGACATGAAAAAATCATTTCTCCTCCAGATGCGTAGCGACTTCAATGACTTCTCTGAAATTATGACAAATTGACATGAACTTCCAACATTCATTCATTAAGAATTGTAGAAGTTGTCATCTAAAAAGTATCGTCATCAATATCATGTCATTGTCCATGACCTTAGCATTTAGGTTTATGATAGCAACAATAGCGCCTCATAGTATGCTACACTATTTTATTATTTTCAATTCTTTATTGACCAAAAAACATTTAGATATGTTAAAAGATTATTGTTTATAAATATGTGCATACAAAAATTAGTTGTGACTTATAATAATAGAATATTTATGTATGTTTGTCTGAATGACAGGATAATGTAAAATATTTTTATGCAAAAACTGTTAAGTCCCATTCGCAATTACATATAATTAGTTAAATATTATTATGATTATTAGTAATAAATTTTAAATTTGAAAAATACGTGTATGATTAGTTTATAATATGAATATTCTTGTTTAATAATATGAGTATAATAAATATAATAAGATTATTTACTTGTTGATAGAAACAAAACAAACAAAAAAACAGATGATGGTGATTTGTTTGTTTGTTGAATGCTTCTCACAAGTTAGTACAATATATAGTGTATAATTATATCAAATTCGGATTACATAGAAATGTTTTAATTTTATGACACCCCCAAAAGTATGCTAGGGATAATTTTTTTGCATTAAGACTTCAATGCCAAATAGAAAGATTTTGAAGTTTGCATCAATACACTTATTTATCATCGATTGAATCATCATATTAATGTAAAAACAATACTAATTGTTTTCTAATTTTATCAAAAATATTTTCAACTTATAAAAATGAATGATATTCTTTATCTTTATCAATCTGTTAATAGAAATACATGGCAATCATCACACTACTATTTCATAAGATGATTCAAATATCGTTTACTTAGAAATTCCTTAATATATTTTTTAATGAAAAAATAAATATTTGCTTGTGAAAATGAAGATTCATTTCTGGAAACATTAATTTGATTTACTTTTAATTTCAAAGTTCATAGTTTTTATTCTTCTTAGAGGACTTCTTCTTAGTTTATTCATGGAATGTTATTTATATTTGTTTACGCTCAATTTGCTCAATTAGATGTTATTAAAATCTTTCTTTACTTCATTTTAATTTACTTTGATTTACTTTACTTTACTTTACTTTGATTTCCTTTCTTTATTGCCATACAATAGTAATAAAGATTTACAGACTATTTACCCACAAGTTTCATACTTCAGAGCAACCTACTGCGCCTTCTTCGTCGATATACTTTCCACTCAACGGTTGGATGATGGCCGTATGAATTCAAAAGAATCCATAATTTCTACCTTAAGTGTGTGCACTTGTACTCTCAAAAAAAAAAAAAAAAAACTCAACACAATATCTTACTTATTTTATATTTAACATTTCTTCTACTTTCATACCAATATTTCATCTTATTTAATTTAATTTGATTTCTTTTTCGTTTCTTTTTCCTTTTTATATTTTCGGCTTCATTTTGCTTTTGTTTTGACTCTCCTTTGCCCAACTCTTATTGCTTTGCTTTGGCTTCCAAATTCATCTTCATCGCCATCTTCATCTTCATCGCCATCTTCATCTTTAGCTTCAACTTTGATTCTATTCTCACCTCTGAGACTGTTTTCTTTTAAGCTTTTTGCTATGCAATGTCGCGCACATTTCTGTCTAATTTCTTTTTATACTCTTCATGGGAGTGAATAATATTATAAGTTTGTCATGAAGTTTGTAACAGACAGAAAGAGACAAAAAAACCACATAAAGTATACATATTCTTGATCAGCTCGATTAGACGAATTGATTTAGCCTTGTCCATCTGTATGTATGGAAACTAGTTCCTCAGTTTTTGAGCTAGAGAGCTGAAATGTTGCACATTTCTCTTTACCATGCCGAATCGGACCACTAGGGAGGGGACATCTTATACAAATCCCGTGAAGAGTATATCATCTTCGGTATAGTCGAAGATAACTTTCTTACTAGTTTGAAGTTCTAATTTGAATTGATAAGAAACTAGTATAGAATCATCAGAATGCATTCAGTTCAAAAAATTAAGTATATTTTATGGGGGTGTAAAACATGAAATTATGGGTTCAAAACTTCCCTCTAAGGGAAAGTGCCAATCTAACTACTCGTGAGTGCATTATTAATTGGGAAAAGGCACGTATACCGACAAAATCTTTACCAAACTGTGTTATCAAACTAATTTCCTTATACCAAGTTTGCAAAAAAAAAAAAAAAAATGCAAATAAAACACAAGACGTGTTTGAGCAGCGCCGGTAAGAGTTTATTACAAACTTAGACTATTTGTTTGATATTTCACACGCCGATGCTTTTCAATTAATAAAAATAAATGAAGATAGGTCCTTCTTGCAGCGACAGAGCCATGAGCTGTAGAAAAAAGCTATCATTCCGGAATGTTTCAAAAGTTGACAAACAGATTGAATTTTATCGAACTGAATTGACTAAAGAAATTTCTCAAGATGATTATCGAGATAGATGATAGAACTTTCAATAATATTTCTTGGTGGAGATAAAAAGAATAATTTTAACATTCGGCCTCCAAGCTCGGTGGATGGCGAGAGCAATTTATTCATTAAAAATATTATTACTTAGGTCTCAATTCAGAATTTGAAATAAGGATAAGGCAGCTCTGTGAGACGTCTGAATATTCATCGTGATATCCTACGTCAATCCTTGGCTATAATGCATTTTAGCGGTAAAAGCACCTTACAAAGATTTATGATTTTTGAAAGCCATGAAGTCTTACGAATCAATCGAACAAAAATTCTTCCCGCTTTTAAGGTATCTGACAGATGAATCGCTATTTGACGATGACGTACATCAAGAAACTAAACTAAAAATGGTTGCTAAGTTAGCCAAAGGAACACCATCAGCCAACGGTAAACGTTACATCCTATCGAATGAAGAACTTTGTGGCCCACTTTATGCTAAGTCTGACAAGTAAAAATATAATTTTTTTGTGTTTTCTCTAATTACATTCATATATGATAACAGTTCTCCCTTTTTTAATTTCAGAGAAAAACACCGATGACTTTGTTTCAGTCAAAAGCAAGTCATTGTTCAACCGACTGAAAACTGATGTCAGTTTTCTTAACGAGTGTCCTACGTTATGGTCAAATAATGCTTCGTTCCAAGACGACAAAAGGAAGATGCAGGCACTCTATGACTTACAAACTAACTCATATGTTCCATGTTTGAACTCAAGTCGACACGGATTATTGTTGTTCGATCTTAATAATATTTATTTATTCAGTTATCTCAACAAAAAAAAAAAAAAAAAAATCCTTTAAGCCTGGGACACTCTAATATGCAAATTATGTCATATATGATTTCTTCAACTTTTAGCGTTGCGATATCTCAGGAATGGTGATTCATAGGAGAGAGAAACAAAAAAAGTTTTTACAATAACACTTACCGTTTACGAGAAAAATGCGGAAACCCATTACCTTTAACGTTAGAAAAAAAACTTTTCCACATGCAGGATCGGTGGAGATTTTTGACATTTTATTTTTAACAGTGTCTTTAAGGCCTATACCAATTTTCAATTATATGCGATTTTTTGTAAAGTTATGACTTATTTTTGTTTATTTAGACGGGAATACATAGTTTTTAATGGTTTTGTAATATGCAATAGTCATAAACGGGGAAGTCATTCTAAGCAGTGTCACCTTAAAATATCTGGGGCTGAAACTTGATAGGCATCTCACCTGGCAACCTCACATTGATACCAAAATGAAACAATTGGATCTGAAGTTTTTAAAAATGAGTTGGCTCCTCAGTATAAAATCAAAGCTGAATCAACGCAACAAGCTGTTACTCTATAAAGTGCCCCCGACATGATCATGCAATTAGCATCAGCCATTTCATATACGTGTGTTCATCATGCTGCATAGAAGCATGATGATAGTTCATTCCTTGTTATTTTTCGATGTGAGCAGATGTGCGGACAACAATTCCGATGACGACGCCTTCGGCACTTTGCTCTGGCCAAATATTTCATAAAAGTGAGCACTTGTCTATATTTGCCTCTTTCACACGTACTTACTTCGTGAAGGCGTAAATGAGATAGCATGGCCAAAGAGAGAATGTTGTTTATGAAACATAGCGATGAGAGAATAAATAGCTTGATGGAATATCTAAATCGATTAGATATTTTGTCATGCTATGTTTATGCCACGCACACATACTTCTTTTACAAACACTATGATAAAATGCATGATAATTGCATGATCATGTCGGGGGCACTTAAGACCATACATAAGTCGTTACGACAGAAACTCGGTCAATCACCGAGACCCGAAGATTCCAACCATCAGAGAAGAGATTGTCACACGCTGGACTGCACATGCGTTGCCATTGCGTTCCCGGACGAATGATGATAAATTAAAAATATTCATATATCAAAAAAAAAAAAAAAAAAAAAAAAATTGTAATATGCAAAGATTAAATAAGTAAAAAGAAGATTACTGGATCGTAAAGCTCCATTACAAACCCAAATTCAAAATTTATGTCCCTATTAAGAAAACTTTTTTGTTTTTTGCACTATAGAACTAAAAGTAAGAAACTATAAGTTTCGGATATAGGCCCTATAGATTTGGAGTTAGAATCAGCCAATTCAGACCAGTACGGTTTATTAAAAATCAGCATCGTAAATACAATTCATCAATCATTCACTCACTTGCGCATTCACATTGTTTTGATGTGAAGAATTTAAAAAAAAAATATTACAAAAAAAAAAAAAATAAAAAATATTTTATCACGCCTCCTTTTTTCTCTTTTAAATTTCACGGTCTCATACCTCATCAACGTCCACGTACAATTTATTTTTAATTTTATTGTCTCTTTTGTATATTTTTTTGTTTTTTTGTTTAACTGCGTCAGTTTGACAAATGACGACGTTGCTTGGTTAAAGTAAAAACAATACTGAATA
Organism: Amiota minor; assembly: GCA_037043295.1. Lineage (NCBI taxonomy): Eukaryota > Metazoa > Arthropoda > Insecta > Diptera > Drosophilidae > Amiota > Amiota minor. The sequence goes on along the minus strand of JBAMAW010000813.1, from coordinate 38,437 downwards.
CTGAGAGCAACTAAAACAATTGAATGAATGAATAAATTCACTAAACAAAACTAAACTCTACAGAAACAAAATAAGGAAAAATGAAGACACATGTATATAGAATAATCAAAGAAAAGCAGAAGAAACAATTAGGTTGCTATCATCATCATCAATATCGTTGACATCGACAGCGACGTCACTTGGTTTGCTCTATTTATGCACCTTTTCCTGGAATCCACAGAAACTTACAAACGTCAATGATAACAACAACAACAACAACAACAACAACAACAACAACAATAATAATAATAATATTGTACATACATATATTGTATATTGTATTTAATAAGTCGGATGAGCCTGACTATCGCATACCTTGTACAACTATAGGTACTGTGCCGGCCCACAATTGTTTTTAAACCCATTGGCTTAGTATAAAAAAAGTTTCATTTCTTAATATTCTAGTTAGTTTAGATTAGGTTATACAGGCCTCTTGTCACAAATGCGAGTTCAGAGAAAAGGCTTATGGTCCATTGTGATGCCGAGCACTAAGATTACTGGGATGCAATTGATATACGGTAAATGTTTTGGGGGACTTATGCACTTGAAGTTTTTGAGGAAATGCCATTTCAAATAGTGTATTTCACTTATTGGATACTATTTTTGTTGTTAATAATTTTTATTTTACCCAAAAACTTAGAAATTATATTTTATTTGCGGCCTTTTGTTCTAAAATTTTCATCGCTTTGATTAGTTTTCTAATGTCAGTTACCGTAACTTTGGATTAGATAAATTGGGAAACAAACAAGATATTGAATAAGGTACTTGGATCTTAACTTGATTATTTCATCGTTAGCATCCAATTTACTTATACTTACCCAACCTTTTTTTCCAACTTAAATTCTGTTTTCTACTATTAAACTACCACTAAAATGTTGACTTCTTCTTTAGAAGTTCTAATGCATCTTTGGATAATCTAAGATTCCTTAACAAGTCATTTAGTTTATTTTGCTTAAAAGCTCCAGAAATATTATTGAAAGTTCTGAATTTTGTCCTAAAGGTAATTGATTTACCAATCAAACCTAGAAGAAATAGGTAAGGGCAAACCGGGTTTATAAGGAACTGGCTTTGTTATTGATGAGCCTGACATCGAGACACATTCGTACGAGTATACGATTTTGATGCAATTTCTTATCTATTGTAAGTATATGCCACAACATAGGCATATCAAAAGACAATGAGTTGTTTTGCGATTAGTCCAATGCCTTAAGTTTTCTCCCCAAACCCGTCAAGCTTTATTATTTTCATATTTGAAACTAATTTGAAAGTAGACACTGTGTGTTATATTTTATCTTTGTCAAAATGTTGCACATTTGGACTATTTTTGCAAGATCGAGATAGTAATTATAATAGATTAAGTGCAAGAATGAAATCTCAGTGACACACAGGGACACTTTATGGGCGTACTCATCTTTGGTCCAGGGAGGCTGAGAAACACACATTTGTCATTATCCACATGAACATATGAATTTTCCTCAAAAATGATGAAGTTTTGGAAATTTTACACATATTTGTTTTTATCAGATTAGAGAAAAATTACAATTTTTATTATTTACAATAATTTGCGTGAAGAAATCAATTTGGTTAGATGGATTTGTTTAATCATGATGTTGAAGAATCCTAAGTATTAAATATTTTGTGGTATACTATTTACTATTGTACGTAAGTACATGAATGCGCTATATGTTCCCAAGGCGTGGAAGTGTGCTAAGGTGATAGCGCTTCTGAAGTCGCCTGATAGAATTAGGAGTAATCCTCGTTCTTTTCGGCGCATCAGTCTCTTGCCTCTGGTAGAAAGCTTTCACGAGAGATTTAATGAGCAAATGTCTGATTTGCAATTTGGGTTTAGGTAAATGCGTCGAGGATGCTTGGGGCTATGAGTCTGACTGTGTTCGGGCAAGTAGTTAAAAGTATGTGCTAGGTGTGTTTGTGGATTTTATGGGTGCGTTCGACTATCTAAGTTGGGATTGTGTGCTGAGGAAATTGAGAGATTGTAGAAGTCGGGAAATGGCTCTTTGGAAGAGTTATTTCTCTGACAGGCGTGCTTGTGCGGTTAGGTTGAATGAGTATGTCAGTGTGAATGTGGTTCGTGGTTGCCCACAGGGTTCTATCTGTGGTCCATTTATTTGGAACCTCATGATGGATTCCCTGTTAAGGCAGCTCGGTCATGAATACAAGTGCTGTGCGTATGCGGCTGATCTACTGATCTTGATTGAGGGACAATCGCGTTTCGAAATTGAGCATAAGGGCCAGGAGTCCATGCGTTTTGTTTCTGAATGGAGCAGTAGTGTTAGTGTCAGTGTGGCGGTGGATAAGACTGTGACAATGTTGCTTAAGGGCAAATTGGCACCAAGTCAGAGTCCAGGCTTTATTCTAAAATTTACTTTATATGTCTCAAATTTGGTACCTGCGGATATATCTCCAAGGGGACGTTGATTGACGTTTATCAATCCATGTGCTTGGCACCGTGTTCTTAAGTCTTCACAGATACATAGGTGAACACGTAAAACACTGGTACTTCATTGTACGTAAGCACTTTCCTTATATTTCTCGCTTTATACAGTTCCACATACTTTATTTTATTTATTTATTAAAATTAATCTATATATATAAAAGAAAGTCGTGTTAGTTACACTATTTATAACTCAAGAATGGCTGAACCGATTTGGCTGAAAATTGGTGGGGAGGTAGCTTAGAACCAGGAGACGGACATAGGATAGGATAGGTTTTTTTTCGTCCATCCGTCTGTCCATCCCCATACAAGAAACATTTTGATTTGTATGGCAGCTATACGATCCAGTAATCCCACATCAGAAACTTATATTGTCGAAATTTCAGTTTGATCGGACCACTAGGGAGGGTACGTCCCATACAAACCCAATTTTAAAATTCAGGTTCTTATTCGAAAAACTTTTCTGTTTTTTGTTCTATCGAAATGGAATTTAGATACTATAAGGTTTTGATATGGGCGCGGTACATTTGTTGAAATCGGTCAAATCGAACCACTAGGGGGAGTACCTCCAATACAAAACTCAATCCGGTACGGAATCCTCCGTGAACGAGTCTGACTCGGACTTGGCCCATTTTTGTTTTAATAACTGAGCACGCACAGGGGACGTAGCAACGCAGGCCGGGTAACGCTACTTCATAAATAAATCATATTTGTTGTTCTTGAATTGGAACTAATTTTATTAAATTTTGAATATACTATTACAGTTTCTAAGAACTAAAGTAATGTAATATACCAATTTAATTCTAACTAACTTAGACCTTGATTATTCGATAGCCTAAATCTTTCATTGGTAAGGTTACACAGATCAAGAACACCAAAAAAAAAAAGAAAAACTGATTGATAGTCAGATAAACAGACGAACGGACATCAGATAGTCTAGAGGGTTGAAATTTTCAGAGAATGTGTAGTTCAATCCGGGCATCAGCAACAAATACTAAAATTAAAATATTTTCGAAAACTTAAAGGGTTCCCAATACAAGAAAAATTTTGGTTTGTATGGCAGCTATACGATCCACGATCTTGAAATTTGGATGGTTGGTGGCTATACATCAGAAACTTATATTGTCGAAATTTCAGTTTGATCGGACCATACAAACCCCCATTAATATTCAGGTTCTTATTAGAAAAACTTCTCTGTTTTTTGTTCTATCGAACTGAAATTTAGACACTATAAGTTTTTAACATAGATGCGGTAAATTTTAAAGTTGGAATCAGTCAAATCGGACCACTAGGAAGAGTACCTCCCATACAAACCCCTCCGTGTACGAGTCTCACTTGCACTTGGCCCATTTCTTTTTTTTTTTAATAACTGGGCACGCACAGGGGACGTAGCAACGCACGCCGGGTAAGGCTAGTTATAATATATTTTTAAAATAATATGTTTATTTATTTATTTAACATAATTAAATATAATATATAATACTAAACTTAATACTAATTTTAACGAGTGACTAGCTACTGAAGTCTTCGACTCGCGATTTAATAATAATTAATTTAATAATTTATCGAGCAGTGACTAACCTTTAAAGTTGGTTTTTAAAAAAAATGTATATACGTATGTTGGAAATTGAGGGAGTTTTTAAAAGTTGGGATGGCTCTCCAAAAATAAAATAATACTATTACCAATAATTGACAAAAGAGCACTAGCTACTAGGCCTTCGCTTTAAGAAATTATAAAATATTATATTAAATTTATAAGGTGATAATTTTTTAGGAAGTTGAATATCTTTTCTATATTCCACCTACTTTATATAGTCATTTATTACATTGTGCAGGGTATAAACGCGAATCTTAATGTCAGCCATAAATAAGATTTGGTTCAATGCAAATGCTGCTGTTATTGTATTTATTTTTGAACGGAGTAATGGTGAGTAAGTTAGGAGTAGCTGTCGCAGTAGTTATGATTAAGTTAGCGTCACTGCACAGTGGGAGAAATGGGCAATCTGGCGGCGATTTGCTAATAACTTCCAAAGAAGTGAAAAAAAAAAAAACATTTGAGTTGATATTTGTTATAAAATAATAAATAAATAATGTTATGAAAGTGTCCGAAGAAACTAATAGTCCTCCATTGTATGTAGTCTCGAAATTATGCGAGTGTGTGGTTCAGCCGATAATTACGATAATCTCTGGTTCGTGCTTTAAATGCTTCTTCCGACATCATTCCAATTGGCAGCGAAACATTTTCAATAATATTGTATCTCCGTCAGGTATTAAAATTTTGTGCATATAAAACCAGGGATATTCAAATACAAATATTTCTGCAGTTTCTTATGAATATACTTATGTATATGTATGTAGCTTCTATCAGTAGTGTGCACCTACAAGCCGTTGCACGTAAAACTATACTGAATCTTCAAATTAATTCCATTTGTATGTCACTTACTATTGGAGCCAAAATCGGCTGCTGGAAAAATATTTTGGTAGTATTTTGTTGTTTGTCACCATTGGAATATCCACCATTGGAATATCCACCAAGATTAGTGATGGCAACGATTAATCGATTAATTTGTTTAATCCAAAGTTCATTGGGGGACCTTTTTTTCTAATTTGCTTATCAATTTGTTTTTTGGAGGCAGAGGAACTTTTTTTGGAGGCTCATCTATTAACCGAATAATTGGTTAATTTGTCTACGATTAATTGCAATTAAAGGCCTTTTTAGAAAGACAGTTTCAGTCTCAATTTATTAGGGATTAATCGGTTAATTTAATTTGCAACCAATTAACTGATCAATTTTTTTTTTAACTGAATACTTTTCGATTAATCGTTGCCATCACTAACCAAAATACTCATTTGCTTTCTCAATTCAGATTGAATATTTTTATACTCTTCACGGAAGTGAATCTTTATATATATAATTCTTCTGTGAGTGTGTATGTCACTGAACTTCTCTTAAACGACTGGACCGATTTTGATGAAATTTTTTGTGTGTGTTCAAGGGGATATGAGAATGATTTAGATTCACAATCTTTATATATATAATTCTTCTGTGAGTGTGTATGTCACTGAACTTCTCTTATGTGTGTTCATATTGAGTCTTATGCGCGGCTATACCGTTCGTTCATCTGATTGCAATGACATTTTGTGAATGCGTGCATGGTTGGTTTTAGCCTTGAACATAACAGAGTACTTTTGGATTCGATATGTGACGCTGTTGTCGAGAAATTGGTGGATCAAATACTGCTAATTTGATTTGTCTGATTCTGCGCAATGTACTACAGATAGTTTTGAATAAATTAAAGGACTCAATAATACAATAACACTTAAGGCAAGACCAGGGAGCTGTGCATTGTTGTGGATTTAGCCAAATTAAAGTGCAGCGGGAAGCAAAAATGAAATACCAGAATTGCAATTCAACTTATTAATAGCGATGGTGCGAAACCGCAACTGTAGGTATGGCCCAATCCACTTGCGTTCTACTGAAAGTGAAGTTTAAGGAATCCGATTGGCCGTACGACGTCGGGCAGGATACCCTAGTAGTATTATAAGTTTGTTATGAAGTTTGTACAATAACAGGCAGACGGAGACGAAAACCCACAGTTCTTGAGCTAGAGAGCTGCACGAAACTTTCCTTTTACCATACGCAGTACATTTACATTTACGTTACCTCCCATACAAACCACCCATTTGAAATCATTTTCTTATAAGAAAAACTTTTTTGATGTTTGTCCTATCGAACTGAAACTTAGACTCTATCAGTTTCCAAGAAAGATGCAACACATTTGATGGAACCAGCTTAATCGGACTACTAGGAGGGGTACCTCCTATACAAACCATTCATTTGAATACTACAATGAAACATTCACTGCATCCCGTGAAGAGTATTTCATCTTCGGCATAGTCGAATAAGAAAGAACTTCTTGTTCTTACTTAATAATGCGCTAGAAACTCCACATCCATGCGTGGAGTGGAGTGAAAGACCATATCTATATAAATGTTCCTGCGGCTGCTTCAATCGAATCATTTGCTACTTCAGATTTTGAACACAATATTGAAGCAACCTGAGAAACATTTTTTTTCCAGCGTTGGTGAGTCTTAGTTCTGAACTACAAAAAAAATAAAAAAAACCTAACTGGACGAAAATTAATTCTTGGTTCAGGGAAAAATAGAATTCTATTCTGTGTGTTGCACTTCAAATACTGCCACGGTCGTATTGCTCTTTTTCCACTTACCATACACCAATTTTCTGGAAAATTTCTCAATTATTTTGTTGTGAATGTTTTGGCTCTACTCTTTACTCTATACCTGGTTACATTTATAATTTATATTTAATAAGGCATAGTTTTGTATTACCAAGCATTTCTTTGTTGGCACTGTTTCGCTAAGCCAAACTAAAAAAAGGGTGTTTTTCAAGACTAACATACCATAAAATCGCAAGAAATTAAAAACTGTCAGAAACTGACAGCTAAACTCATCATAGCCAATGAACCATATTAATAGAGAAAACAAACAACCGAATCCACCCAACTCTTGTACCTTTACACTTTACTTCGAACGTCATATTCTACTTCTTACGCAAATAAGAAGATTTCTTATTTTTCTCATCTCACTTGTGCTATCTATTTTAGTATATTTTTTTGTTATGTTGATACACATGTCCTTAACACATGCTGAGATTATGGAGCCACGCTAGTTTTGTTTTTGACAGACATAAAGGGTACACGTGTTTTTCAATTTTGCTGGTTGGCTGCAATCTACAGAAGACCAGTACGTCAATAACCGACGATAATGTTGAAGCCACCACCGAAAACACTTTACTTCGAACGTCATTTTCTACTTCTTACGCAAATAAGAAGATTTCTTTTTTTTTTTTCTCAGCCAACGTCCTATCTATTTTAGTATTTTTTTTTTTTTTTTTTTTGTTATGTTGATACACATGTCCTCGACACATGCTGAGATTGTGAGCCACGCTAATTTTTAAGTTTGTTTTTGACAGACATAAAGGGTACACGTTGTTTTCAATTGTTGCGATTTGCTGCAATCTACAGAAGACTGAGAATATGTCGATTACGAGGACTGCCCTAGTGCGTCAACAATTGACGATAACGTTGAAAGTATGACATTTTGACCCACGCTACATTTTAAGTTTGATTTTGACAGACATAAAGGGTACAGTTCTTTTTTTTTTAATTTTAGCGAAAAGAAATGTATCAAAGAATTTTCATTAAATTTTGTGTGACAAACAGAATAAAGTGCTCCAATGTACTTGATATGTTGACTGCTTTGAGCAAATTTATTGCTTACAAGTGGTACAAGCTCTTCATAGAAGACCGAGAAGATGTCGATGACGAGGACTACTCTGGACGCCTCAGAACGCCAACAACCAACGAAAATGTTAAAACTGTGAAAAATATGATTTTGGCGAATCGTCGAAGTCTTGTTCGAGAAGTTGCTGAGGATGTCGATATATCGCTTGGTTCAAGCCATCAAATTTTATCGGATGTTTTGGGCATGAAACGTGTGACAGCGAAGTTTGTTCCAAAATTGCTAAAATCTGTGGACATCACATAATTAAGGGGTTATTGCTGTAGAAAAATGGTTATTAAAAATCCGATTTTTCATCTTGTTAACTGGTTGTCTAGGGCTGCTACATTTTTGGCCAGTGTTGTGTAGATTTTAGGCGATTTTTGTTGCGCCCCGACATAGTAAATTTCAAATAGTAAACTTTTTGTTAAAATTTTAATAAAATAAATAACAGGAATGAAAAATGGAACTGTAAGAATTATTTGCATACACTGGAAACTTAGTAGAACGTACGTGAACCCCATTTTTAATAGATAAAGATTTAAAAAAATTACTCATCAAAAACTATGCGACATATTGGACACATTATTTGGTAAATTGTCTTCATACTCATTGTTCTGTGAAATTCGGATGTTATCGTATTTAAAATGCGGCTGCATTACAATTTTAGAATTATGAAAAATAAATGGATAGACTTTGCTCATTCCTTCAACTCCTTTCGTGTAAATATTTACCCTAATTAAGGTCCCAGTTGGGGGCGATTACTTTTAGTAATCAAAGTTATTCGGTTGAAAAATTTTAACTTGATGTCTCAAACACTAAAGGATTATATAGTTTTGAAGCCCACCAACATATAAAGTTAAATTAAATTTTCTTATGATGCTTCTATTAAGGACTTGACAACTTTCTTTTTAAATAAAACGCAAACCATTTGAGATATTTGGAAAATTTTATTGTTTTGATGTACGATCAAAACATTAGTATGGAATTAGTAGGTGTGTTAAAGCACACGATCTAGGCGGCTAATCGACAGGACCATTTCTAGATATAAGAAGTTTACCGAATTTGGATTTCAATAAGTCGATTGTTACACCCGCACCCGCTGTGTGGCTTATGGCACCGTCTTGTTGAAATCACATATCGTTGTTGTCTAACCCATGCAAGTGGCCAAAGAAATAACGTAGCAATATGTGTCTTTAGCGGTTTCAATTGACTGTAACGTGAAGTTAATTTTCATCAACGAAAAAACAAAAACGGCCCAATGACCCCACCGGCATAAAAACCACACCATACAGTTATTTTATGTGGGTGAAATGGTGTTTCTTGAAGCACATGAGGGTTATCACATGACCAATAACGAATATTTTGTTTGTTGACGAAGTCGTTTAACCAAAAATGTGCTTCACCACTGAAAATGATTTTGCGATGAAATTGGGATGCCCAATTTTTGAGAAAGCCGTGGAATCGACTGTTTTGGTCCGTTTGCGACGGACGCTTGCACGACAGCAATATTCTCGGCATTTTGATTAACTTGGAGTTTCACTGGTATGGGAACATACAACAGCGAATATGTAGACTCGAATTTTTTCACTAGACTATGAATTGCTTGTCTACTGGGACGATTATTACAACCAAAAATTGGCGTTACCGCTCTTAAAGTTGCAGTCACCGACGTGGAATTTTGGTACTAAATTTTAATTATTTGGAAACGTTATTCGTTCATATACTTCATTATTATGAAGATATTGACTTTACTGAATATTTTGATATTCATAATTTGGTAATTGGATTAAGGCTGCATTCACAGTGAATGTTCAAAGTTGTCAAGTCCCTAATGGAAAATAGAATCTTCTCATCTCAACTCGGTGAAATATGTATAAATAATGTTTTTCAATATGAACATGTTTGTCCTTAACTGAGGTTCGTTAAATTAGTCACATAAGATCCAATTTTATGAGTTAATAAGTAAAGAAATAGAAAATGTTTGACAAAAAGTCCATAGACAACTAAGCGATTGACAAAGAGCTTGAAAACAATGCCAAAAACACATAATTGCCTTTCAACTTGATTCGGTCCGTTTTTTTGTGTGAAAAAAGTGTTTTTTTATTCAAAGAAGTAAAAAATCCATCATTCAAAGTATTGTCCGCCGGACGCGACTTCTTTTTCCCATCTCTCTGCTAATTTTCGAATACCATTTATAAAAATTGAGTCCTCTCTGGCCTCGATCCAATCATTGAGCCATTTTTCGATTTCTTCATAAGACCCGAACCGCTGACCCCCCAAATCGTATTGCATCCGTCGAAAAAGCCAGTAGTCGGAAGGAGCAAGATCTGGAGAATACGGCGGGTGGGGTAAGACCTTCCATTTCATCGTTTCCAGGTAATTATTGATCGTTACAGCTAATGGGGCCGAGCGTTGTCATGTTGCAAAATCACCTTGTCATGCCTTTCGGCCGTTTCTGGCCGTTTTTCACGCAATGCACGGCTCAAACGCATTAGTTGTAGTCGATAACGTTCCGCATTAATGGTTTCGTTTAGTTTTAGTAGTTCATAATATACCACACCCGTCTGGTCCCACCATATGCACAGCTTGACCTTTGAACCGTGGTTGTTTTGCTTTGGCGTCGATGTAGACGATGATGGATTCACCATAAACTTCCTAAAGCATTCGATGGGCTTCAGCTGTACTTTTCTTCCCATTAAAAAAGAAAATTAAAACTTCCCGCAAATGCTGTTTATTTAACACAAATCCGGACATTTTCGAAGAGGCAAAAGACAGTGTTGTTGTCAGAAACAGACGCTGATGCCACTAATTATTATTAACAGATATCAAACCTTTCCAATGGAATAGGTAATCGCTTTCAAAATCGGCCACAACTTACTGGTGGAGCCATCTTTTGAAAACGGACCGAACTAATTTCTACTCGCAATTAAAGAAGAGATCGCCTCTAAGAAAAGTAAATTAACACAAATAAAAGTAAATTATCATACTAAGTATATTGTACTTACAATACGAAATATTGATACATACAAACTTAAAATGAACAAATTAAAGGGAAACAATATAAAATATATAAATATTTAATAACGTAATATTTTAAAAAGGATCCTCCTGTTTCCTGTTTCTCTTTGTCAAACATCATTTTGCTTATATTTTATTTCTCTATTTGTGTTTGCATTAATGAATTTTGTTTTATTTAAATTATTTACAATATTTTTTCATAGTTTGATTTGTGCGTTGGTTTAGGTTATTGTTAGTGCAATGGGTTCATTTGTGTTAGATAAAGAATGCTTGAATGTATGAATGAAAACATGATTAAATGGATTTTTCAAAATTTCATTGCATACTTTTACGTGACATTGCTTAAAGTAAATGTATCCTGTCGCACAAGAAACGCTGTTTGCAATTTCATTCCATATCTCTATATCTTCGTTCGTATTGGTATGCAGTTCTTTATGCATTTCATATCTTTTATATTTCATAATGCACTTTTGCCATGTATTGTTGTTTGCTCCTTGCATCCTTGGGGGTGCTGGTATGCAAAATTATTTGTTCGAAACTGAATTGAACTGAACTGAGGTGAGGTGAGTTGAAATGAAGTGAAGTGCGGTGAAGTAAAAAGAAGGCGTTGCTAAGTGATAATAGCCTTTTCTCAATTTCTTGTATTGTAATATTTAATAAAAGTTGTATGTTCAAAAAATTATTTACTTTCATTCAGTTTCCTTTGTTATTCCTTGGATTTACTCTTCTATTGTTGTGCTTTGTTTTCCTTTTCTTTCATCTTTATTGTTTTGCTTTTTGTAAAAAACTCATCATTTTTATTGAGTTTGAGTTTTGTTTGTTGTCCTTTGACATTATTTCCAACTGTGCGTATACGTGTTATTGCATATTTATCAGAATGCCGCGTGGATTAAATGCAAATTCCAATAATGCATATTATTATATTTTATTTAAATTTTTTTTACATTTGTTTCCGTTGTTATTTTCGTTTTATAATTTTTAGCTTTTAGTTTGCCCTGCAGCATGACATTAGAAATCAAATTTTATTTGCCAATCAGACCATATTAAATTAGAGCCAAATGCTAAACTCATGACAGCGTTCACAGAATCTAATTAACTTGTTCGCTTTCGTTAGCCAACAAACTCAACTATCCTCTTCAGTTTCCTTTTTAATGCCATCATCATCAACATGGTAATCATCATCATCATCATCATCATCATCATCATCATCATCATAGCTATCATCATCAACATCTACATCATCAGCATAAGTAGTAGAAGTAGCAGCAGCAAAAACTGCTCACGGTTAACGCGCGTGTGCTCTTCATTGTGCTTAGTTGAACAAAGGTAAGTGTTGGACAGCCACTTGTGGCTGCAATAGCAAGAGTCTTTGAGTTACAAAATGCAACCGGTGCCGGTGCGAAGAGCGTCCTTCATCCTTCATGCTTCTATTTTCAAATGCATAGCAATTGCAATGACACCAGAAAGGGGTGAAAGACGACATCGAGGCAATGACAGCCTTAACAAGTAGACATCCTGTTACGCTTTGGTGATGTTGCCTTCTATAAAGTGATGATGATAATGACAATGACAATGATGACAATGATGATGATGATGATGATAATGATGATAATGATAATGGTGATGAAATTCTTTGGATTTATCTTTTGACTAGCGTTTACCGAATGGTAGAGAGATGACGAACTTTGAAGCGGAAGTTAAAACGCAAAATGAGTTTATTAAAATGAACAACTTCGAATTGTGTGGGTTTTCCAATTTCTGTGGCATCTGATTATATATTATAAAATACATATTTTCCATTTATATTTATATAAATGTGTATGTCATCATCATATTTACTCAAAGATGAATGACGTAAATAGCAATAATGTTATTAGTTTTCACCGATGCTTTCGAAGAAATCAATGTCAATCACAAAATGTGAAATGTCACTTTGTACAAATTGTATATACATATTATAAAGAATTTTTGCATTGACTTTGATTTAATTAATGGAATCAATATCCTTGTTATAAAATCAGATATGTGTACATTTCTCAAAAGTTACAAAAGTTCAATGTGGAAACTTTAATTTGATTAATTCATTCATATGAAAGTAATCCTGAGATAGTAAATTATCAAAGGAATATCCAAAGTACGAGTATCAAAGGATTCAGATGAGTAACCAGGCGCTGACGGGGCCAACGAGATATACTCGTGTAATAGCATTTGCAATATTGCAACAGAAGTGAATGTGGAAACAGCCCTGTGACAATGGGGTGCCATCACCATTTAAGTTCAACTTTGAAAATGAGATTGCAATAAAGACGAAGGATGGAGTACCTGTTAGAGCAGTAAAATTATTTTCAAAGCAAAAGTTAACATAAAAAATACAAAAATAACTTTGGCAAATAAGTTTTAACTTGAAGGAGACCAATTTGCATCTCAGCTTAGAAGTCTAATGAAAAGAAATGTTTAACATTAAGTTCATCGTTTCAGCAATATTGTATTGTATTGTATTGTATTGTACTATAGTTAGGCAAGAGAAATTCAACAGAAATTTAAGATTGCGTCCAATTTGGCAGGGATGCATCTTATATATTGCCTAAACGGTCTGATAGTATTGACAACAGCAATCATAAAGATGCTAAAAATAATATTAAAAAAAAAAAAAAATTCACTTGAGCCATCGTACACGTGAATCATGTTCTATTGAAGTTCTGGACTGGCTAGCACGTTTACCCGATATAAATTCTATCGAAAATGTCTGGGGTATACTGGCAAGGCGTGTTTATGCTAAAAATAAGAAGAACGATTGTATGGGACCCTTCTACTTGCAAATTTTAGTGAATGGAACAATTTGGAATGGAAAAATCATGTTGGTTACCTTAGTTGACTCCATGAGAAAGAGGTTATACACACTCCCGATCAATCTCACATAGAATCAAGGTTTTTTTTTATGGTTGAAGATAAAATTCTTGTAATCGAAATACTAAAAAAATTTGCAAAAATATATTTCTTTATTATTCAGTGTTCAATTCTTAATTAAATCAAATAAAAAGTAGAATTGTAATTAAAAAGGTTATTTATGTGTAAAATTCGGTCAGGCATTGAATCGTAAGGAAGCTTAGAAGATTCAATAATACTTGTAGTTCACTCCAGACGTTCTTTTTGGCATTTGATCGAAATCTTCAAATTGTGAGCCAGATTGATAGATTTTACGGGAAAGTCATCCCCATATATTCTCCATGACTTTGAGGTCTGTATATTGTTTATGGTTCCTTTGGCGTGTCTAATTGTTGTTGTTGTGGTTGTGTTTACGTTTGCCGTCTGTCCCCTTTTGCACACAAATTAGATCATCAACGAGCTTCTGCGTGTTTCTCGTTCTCTTTTCTTCGTATATTCGCTTGTTTTTGTACAACACACAAGCTGTTTGCTGTATGTTGTTGTTATAAACATTTTTATACACACAAACTGCATGTTGTTGTTGTTGTTGTAGAAATGTAATCTCTTTTTTGAGACTTTTCCGGTAGATTTTTCAAAAATGAAGTCTCTACCTAGTGCGTTTCATGAGATACAGATGATTACAAAACGTGACGATTTGCATTTTTTTTTTTTACTGAAATTTTTGGTATAAATTTTTGTCCAACGCTGCTAAAGAAATTTCACTTCAAAAGTGCGGTTATTTATTGAACAGACAGTGTCTGTCTGTCTGTCCGTCTAATGTTTTTTATGTTAAAAATTAGTTATAATAAAATAATTTCAATTTGTAAAAAAATAAATTATAATTAATTTTAAGAAATAAAATAAATTAATAAAATATATTAATTTTATTTTTCTCACAATTTCTTTTAAGAATTTCAATTAGTAAAAAATAAATTATAATTAATTTTAAGAAATAAAATAAATTAATAAAATATACTTTTCTCAATATGCTAATGAAAATCTATTGTATTTATTAACAATTTACAATAATTTATATGAATTAAATGCCTTTCCATTGAACATTTTAAAAAAATGTATTTGTCTTCTTCCTCGTACATGATGTAAATTCACTTCATTATTCACACAGAGTGTGTGTCATAAAAACATGCTTAATAAAAACAAAAGCCAAAGAAAAAAAAAAAAAAATTTAATTCAAATCAATTCTGCAAGTAACAACAAAGAAAAGTACTAGCCACGCAGAAGAAATAGCAACATCCTTTTTACTCATATTTTTTTAACGAAATACACGAAAGAAGCCGTGCCTCGTAGTAGATGTAGCAATTGCTCGAAATAACCGAAAGAGGTCGCAATGCGCAATAAGTCAAAATGCTAGTTCTATTTCATTTTTCAATCATTTTTCTCTTTCTCTCTCAGTATGTTTGTGCCATGCATTTTGGTCTATTTTTTGTGTTGTGCTAATTTTTCTGCGTGGCTGGTAAGTTAACTAAAATAACGACAAAACCAAACCGTCGCAGTGCTGCATTCTGACTCAAAATGCACGTAAGTCTTGAAATATTGGAAAGCGAGAAGGACTCGTAATGAGCAATGTGTCAAATTACTCTTACGTCGTAAAATTTGTTTTAAAATATCAATGGAAATTAATTTTAAGCTACCAGCCACGCAGAAGAAGTAGCAGGCCCCTTTACTCATATTAATTAATGCAATACGAGTCAAAATGCTTGTTCTATTTCATTTTTCAATCATGTTTCTCTTTCTTTCTCAGTATGTTTGTGCCATGCATTTTTGTCTATTTTTTGTGCTCTGCTAATTTTTCTGCTTGGCTGGTAAGTTAATTACAATAAAATAACGACAAAAAGAAACTGTCGCAGTGCTGCAAAATGCTTTAAATTTTTAAATGGAGTACGAGTATAGTTTATTGCTACAAGAGGCAAAAACATTCTGGATTGCTTTGAAAACATATTTTAGTTTTGCATCTGAATAAAATATTGGATTGGGGAATGCGTGTATATTAATTGGATTAATCAATGAATTTAAATACAGTTTGATATTCATATTTAAGTGAAGAAGTTTCTTATTGATCTACATGTTATTTACATACTTAAGAGTTAATCCCATTTTACTGTTGCCTTAGATGTACAAAAAGCTATACTAACTTAACTTCATCAATAATTTTCACTTGCATTTTATCATTAAGAAATAATGAAAAATAATACATAAACTTTCGAAATGTAGGAATCTTATTCAAATTAATGGGAAAAAGAAGATGAAAACTTTTCTGGGATCAACACAATCTGACAATGTAATTTCTGATCAATTATCAACTTACATGCGTAGTAGAACTCAATGAAAATTATTCGGAAACCTGGAGTTAACTAAAAATTCAATTGCCTGAGCTTTATAAAATTGATTTTAAACACTTGACTATTTTTCAATCAGCAAAGGAATAGAATGAAAGGTAAACGATTAAGTAAAGTTTTGTGTCTACAAAGTCTACATAAAAAGCATTGTTCTTATATGATGGGGGTTGAGTCAAAATGATCGTTTTGTTTTTGAATTGCTTCTGATATTATAATTACGCGTGCGACGTTGCCGTACTTTCCAGTAACAACGTACATTGTCACAACAATTGCGTTTTTAAGTACATAAAAAAGGACTTCAAAAAATCCAAGACGACAAGATTGATGATTCAAAAAATGAAAAGAAAATAGCAGAAATTAACACATATTACAACTTGACACAATGTGGGCTGACAAATTGTGTGCTTCCTATAACGAATGCCGTAACTCAAAGAAATAGCCATTGACAATGTTGTATGTTATTTTGAGCATGACTGCCATCAACGGAATCATACATAATACAATAAATAAATAATAAGTTAAACCTAAAACGACGTTGGTACTTGAAAAATATATGCCTTGCCCTTGTCCATGATCATATGAAATTCCGCCAGAATGATACAGGATAACCCCGAGGAATCCTCAAAAAAAAAAAAAAAAAACCAAAAACCAACTGGGCTATTAACTGACGGATCACTGGAAGAGCCATCAACAAAGAGGGCCAATGCTCGTAATAGATGCCAGGTGTGTCACGTTGAAAAAAAACGAAATACCACCCATAAGTGTCAAGGAAGCAATATGATAAGTATATTTGTTGTGAAGCGATGTATCCCAGGCTTACATCAAATAAAAACAGCGATGTATCTTTTTAGTGGAAATTGTATAATTTGTATCCTTGCGCCTCTCTTTAACAGCAGGTTCACATTCAGGGAGCATAACCCCGCAGTGGTTGGAATCTTTTATACTAATTTAAGGCTTAAGTAAACTTATCCGATTAGTTTAGCAGTAAATTGTTATATCCCTTAGTTGTGAGGAATACAAATCTAGTGGATCACTGCAAAGTCGGGTTGCAATTCGGGTCCAGATCAGTCAAAACACTTCTGGTTGCAAGGGCTATGCTCGAAACTAGACACTATCAATCAACTTGACCACTATTGAGTAACAGATCTATGTACTTCTTCTCGAGCAAGTATAAAGATTGTTTGCTAGCGTGCAAAAATAGATTCCTTGTCCAAATGAAGGCACCATTTAGAACACTAAACCTATAAGTGAGTGAATGCTAATGTAACTTTTTTGATGCATACAAAAACTGGTATCTCATAGGGTATCATCACTGGCCTCCATTAAGGACTAATAATTATGAAAGTCTATCAAATACAAAGAGGCAGTCTGAGTTATTAGATTAACTTCCTTATATTATATTTATGTGGTACAAGTAGCATGACAAAGAGAAGTGTGGCGAAAATACTTACGTAAAGGAGAAAAAGAAAATCATAATGTTTTTCTTTATTTTTCAAAGGCACACGCACACGCACGCATACTTGTGGCAGCAATATACTTGCTTTGCTATACTCACCTTCTTCTCACTCAACAACTCACGAATTCGCCTACTCGCATTCAGATATACATATTTGTTCTATTGTAGATACCAGTACTCGTATATATATGTTCATATGAGCAAATGTGCCATATAAACATTTCAAAGGACGCAACGAAATTGAGTTGACAACTGACAAACAAACCAAGACTGTCAAGTACACAAATAAAAAGTTGGACCCTTGTTTTGTAGAAAGGATGGCGAGAAGGCGCCAAGGGATGGCTACATAGTACACTTATGGACAATATAATAAGTCAAATTGTCTAATCAAAATCATAAGTTCACATACCATTTTCCTACTGATTTTATTGAACATTTTTTGAACTACTTACATTTTTTTTGTTAGATTAATTTTAATTAACCTTACATTGTACATTGATCAGACTCAATTTCGTACGTGGTTATAGTTGAATTTTTGTGTGAATTTACTTTACTGTCCCTCTAAGAAGGAAGTAACACTGTAATTCAAGAGTCTGAGGCAACACATATGTATATATATATATTTTTTTTTTTTTTTGAACATTAAATACAGAAACGAAGAGCGCAAAAAGTGCGTACTCAGAGAGGAAAAATACAATAATAACAACAACCAAAGTATTAAACGCAAGGCCTTGCAGTGGTTTTCAAAAAACTTATTACTTAAAAATATTATATTAAAAGTTAAAAATTGAAAAAATAATTATACAACTCTTTTTATTAGCATTCATTTATCATTGAGAAATAAAAAATATTAAAATATGCATAGTATAGTGTATGCTAGATAAAAAAATGTTAAAAATTTGTTAAAAAAGTGCCTGTATCTCAACAAAAGCGTCACCTACCGAGTTCAAATGAAGCATAAACCATCTTGATGACCTCATAAGTAAAAAAAAAAAACTATTTATCAAAATTGGTATAGCCGTTTAGGAGATTAAGAGTCACAACATTTCGTACACTCGAATTTTGAATATAAAGATGAGCCATTTGTTTTGAAAGTGGCATTAGTGAGTTTGTTTTTAAATCGATATATATTAGGCTTTGCGTTTTAACACGTTTAAATATATTGATGACAACTTCGGAGAAGATTTACTTCTATTTGGTTATCCCAGGATAGTTATATACATATGTCCTGGTATAAATTATGTATTATTATTGAAAAATCACCACGGAAAGTGACTATCAAAATAAAGGGCTCATCTTTATTAAATCTTTTATAAAATTCGATTTATGGAAGTGGTAACTAAGTCAACAATGATTATGTCTATTTATTTCTTTACAAGTTTATCGATTTCTTAGCTTTTTTGATATAAAAATCTTCCAAAGTTGAAAGAATTGTCTCGAAGATTTATTTTATTGTGCCTACCTAAATGCATTCCTTCAGCGAATTGACAATCTATAGCAGAATACAAGAACAATGAATAAGAAAGAGAGTATTCTGTACTTTTTATTTTGTCTATGAGTGTAAACACATACGTACGAGTATGTTACTTATACGTATGAACGAAGATGTGGACGTGTGGATGAATGAATGGTTAGTTGGATGAATGGATAGATGTGTGAAAGGATGAATGGAATGGTATGTTGGTCATACAAACAAACAATATATGGCACACACAGCATCAGCATCCGCTTTATTTGAAGCAGTAAAGGTCTAAGTTGACTAACTGATGGTGCGTCTGACATTATGAAGAATGGCGAAAGAGGACACAGTCTTCTGTAAGTTACATTACGGTGCGTTATGTTAGACTGAGAACAAAGCGTAAAAGTGTAAGGCATTCCTTGTTTGCTTTAAATGTTCTTTCGTTCTTGTTGTTGTTGGTATGGTGGTTGTTGTCATCATCATCATCATCACGTCAACAGAACCATTATCGTCGTCACCACCATCATCATCATCATCATCATGGTTGTTGTTGACATCATTGCCTCTAGACAGGGTTCTGTGTGTTTTAAAAGCAAAAAAAAAAAAAAAAAATAGCTGAACGAATAGCGGGCGTTGCCTGGCGACAACTTGTTGCACGCTGAGCAATACCTTGTTATTAACTTTGTTCTTGAATGTACTCGCATATACTTATATCTATAAAGATATTTACATATATACACACACCACAATACATATGTGTGCGTCATATATTTGAGTATGTGATTGTTTTGTTTTGCTTATTCATGAGTATGTATCGTACGTACATATTTGCAGCTTTAAGCCGGCGGCTTTTAATTAAAGTCATTTTCATAATAAAAAAAAAAAACAAAAAAAATTTAATAAAAATGTATGTCAACATCAATATAATAAACACTTTATCTTCAGAGCATCTTCTCCTACTACATACGGACAAATTTCACAATTTTCTTGCTACATTTACGTAGTAGAACTTTTCCCAATGGTTGTCCAAATCCTTCATATTTCTGATAGACATGCAGACCTCGTACAACTGTTGCATGTATAACGCCACGTAAACGTTGTTGCATATATGGCGTTGCCTATTGAATACAAATCATTAATATGATATTATAACATAAAGTTAAGTTACCTTATTTGTAGAGTACAAATCATCAGCTGATACTGTGAACTCTTCATCCGGATCCCAAATGCAAAAATCTGCATCATAGCCTTCAGCAATTTGTCCCTTGAATCTAGATAGGCCACAGAGTGTAACCGGATTACGGCACATCAAACGATGAATATCCGCAATGCCCAAACCATGGGCAGCACATTGTGTCCAGACAGCCGATAAGGACAATTGTAGTGAACAAATTCCTGGCCATGAATTGAAGAAATCACCACGTGCCCGTCCATAAGTAAGACACTTAGCACCTGGCGTTGCTGGTGAATGATTTGAACTAATGATTTCTAAGCAACCACCCGGCTTCAGGGCCTGCCAAAGTGGTGCTTGATTAGTAGATGAACGGATCGGTGGTTGCGTTTTATATTCAGTTGAACAATCAGTTATTTGTTCCGCAGCAAGTGTCAAATAATGAGGGCATGTCTCGGCCGTCAGTTTGGCTCCCGTTCGCTTGGCCAATGCAACATGTGGCAATACTGTGGCACTACTTATGTTCATGATATGAAAGTGTATTCTAAAATGTGAAAGAAAATACTTACAAAATGATAAATATTCAAAATCAAAACCAATTTACCGATTATTTTGTTGTGTCGCCATGTTGGTGATCAGTTGCACTGCAGCGACTTCCATTGTTTCTGGTCGCGTGCTCAAATAAGATTCATAACGTTTGGGTTCTTCTTTTTTTTCCAGTATTGGCATAGCAGGCGGTAATTCAGCATGAAACTGAGTACATTATAGTAGAATATGACGAACAATAGAAGCAGGAAAATGCAAATGAGGAATGTGAATGTGCAGGAATGCATAGCAATTAACATACCGCTAAAACAGCATCATCTATTTCAGTTATTTGCTCGATTGCATTGTTCAATTGCGTTACATTGACAGCATTGAATTCACTTGTAACTGGTGGAGCAATTGGGCATAGCGTGCATTGTAAGCCAATAACGCCTGCACCTAATAGCGATGATAATTGATCCGAATTTTCTGGCACCAGACCCCCCCAGAAACCAACATCGACATAAATTTTTCCACGTGCCGTATTTATTTTGGCTTTTAATGCTGAAACACATGTCGTTGCTGGTATGTTGTTACTAATGCATTGTATTTGTATTTACAATGATGACGACGAATGAAATTTGTAATTAAATCTTTATCTCAATCAATCAATCAGTCAATCAATCAAGAGAGCTAAGTCCAATACTTACGTTGGTCTATCAATAATTGTGGTAAAACCACCAGCAGCAGCTGCTTTTGTTGCGGCCGTAAAACCCTCCCAATCTGTTCGTCCCGGCTCATTGATATGCACATTTGCATCGATGAGGCCCGGCATTAGAACCATATTACCAAAATCATAAACAGCCTCTGATTCTGTATTGTATAAGTATGTATTAACAGCCTGCGGTGTACGAAGAACTAATTGTATTCCAATGAATTCCATTCCATTTCAATCAATTTGATTTATTTGCAGCAATTGTACAAAGAAAATTATGAGAAGAAGAACATGATAACATAATGAAAGATAAGAGTAAATACGAAGGAAGAGAAGAGAGATGCAAAATGGAATTTACCACGTCTTATGATTCCCTCCGTATCGACAATGATGCCTCCATGTATGAGTTGCGATGACAGCGGCGACTCTTTTTCATCTGTTTGCGGTTCACCTAAATAAATGCGTTTGCTTAGGAATAGCAAATCCATTTTCCTCTTTTTTAAACTAATAATTTTAATCCAAATGTTTTTTAATATGAGAATTTGAAATTATGTATAATATGTTTCGTTAATTTTTAAAAATTTTATTTTATTTGCATAACGAAATATGTTAAGCAGCGGCGGCGTTTTTCACTTTTACGTTTCAAAAATAAACTAATTTTACTTTTTGATTTGGATTTCGATTTTGTTTTGTGCTTTCATGTTTCTTCATCTAAATTTAATTGAAAGTAAGAAAAGAGAGAGAGAGAGAGAGAGAGAAGATGAGTATAAAAAATATATGAAAATAGATCTGTGAAGCAAATTCGCTACTGTAGGTTGTTAGAGATAATCTTATGGTAAAATAAGCAAACCAAAAAGATTCAATGGATCTCAGTACAAAAACATAAAACTCAATTAGATGCAGAGAAAGGAAAAGTAGGAGAGAAATGGTAAGAGAAACTGTGAGACTCACCCACACACTTAATATTTTGATGTGCCAAACTACACATATCCCCTGATTCACGCGGTATTTATTTTACTCCCATTCTATTCTGATTCCATTTGTACCAACAGTAAATGGGGAATGCCTCTTTTTTGTTTGTCTGAACACAAGTATAAACAATTATTTTGTTCATGAAATTAAGAGCATTAAATTTTAAGTAGCAAACAGTTCAACATTCTTGTGTTGTTTATTTATAATTTCAATTTTGAATCTTCACATTTACCGATTAGTGAAAATCAATAGAGTTTTTGTTGCATTTTTATAACGATTTTCTTCTTATAAAATCAAACGTTTTTCAGAACAATTTTGACTTATGGTTGCTCAATTTGGTTGAATCTGTCCCCGTACCATGTGGGAGACTTGAGCGTAGGATCCTAAGGTTTTGTATATCTTGATATAGACGGCCAGAAAGAGGCTTTATGAAAATTATACTTTTCATCATAAATTATCAAATTTTATTAAACAATATTATATCATCATTACTATGTGATGTGATCTATGCGTTTCTCACTTGCAGGTATTTGTACGGAGAAATGCTTAAATGGTGGTAAATGCATACCAAAGGATAAATGTGAATGTTCAAAGGGATATTATGGCTTTCTTAGTGAATATTGTCAGTTCTCCTCTCGTCCATTCGTACCTCATAAGACCTAACTATTTGTCTATGATATTTGTATTTTTCTTATCCTAGCTAAATGCGTTATACCATGCAAGAATGAAGGACGATGCATTGGGAATAATTTGTGTCGCTGCCCAAACGGTTTGCCTACAAAAACAAATTATGTAAATCCAATGCAGGATTTTCTGGAAGACGCTGTCATGGCAGTAAGTTAACAAACTCTTATTTACCCATGTTTTCCATTTGTGTTATGCAGGAATGAGAGGTTATCCTCGAATATCATCATATAGATAGTGTGAATCTACTATCAACCATCAAGAAAGTACTCCAATGTAACAAGGAAGTCTAAATCTTCTGTGACATAATTGTTTTGCTTTATAGTTTCTTACATTTCCAATATCAGGAACTTATATTATCTAAATTTCAGTTCGATAAAACAAAAAATAAAAAAGTTTTTCTAATAAGAACCTGAATTTTAATGGTGGGTTTGTATGGGAGGTACCCTCCCTAATGGTCCGATCTAACTGAAATTACAATAAAATAAGTATCTAATGTATAGCCACCAACCCTTTAAATTTAAAGACTGTGGAATTACTGGATCTTATAGCTGCCATACAAACCAAAATGTTTCTTGTATGGGGACCCTTTTAAGTTTTTGAAAATATTTTAATTTTAGTATTTGTTGCTGATGACCGGATAGAACTACACATTCTGTAAAAATTTCAACTCTCTAGCTATTGCGGTTTATGAGATATGACCAGAGGGCGGACGGACGGACGGACGGACGGACAGGCGGACAACGAAGCCTCTGGAACCCTAAAAAAACAAAACTTGAACTTGGAAAACTACCATTATCTTTTACTAAGTGTAAAATTTAGTATCTGTACACCGTGTTCAGAATGCTTTATATAATCTTAAAATTCTCGGACGAAAACATGTCCTTTGTATTTGACAATAAAAGGAAGACATTAGCGGAAGAAGAGCGTTACAGTCCTTGATAAAAATAAATATTATGCCTCATATTAAACACAATGTGGAGTTATGGTTAGAGGGTGTAAAATTACGTTTACGGAGTCATTCAACAGTGCTCAAATCGTTTTTATGATATAGATATTATAAAGAGTAGTTTTGAACAATTGGAATTTCAACAAGATTAGGTTGCCGGAAGACAACGATCCCAAGCACACAGCATAGGACACACTGTCAAGCTGTGGGGGGTATTGAATTTATCCGGTAATAATAATAAACGGATACCGGATTTTAAAAATATATGACGTTTAAACTTTACAGGCATTTTATTTCACCCAATCTTTATTTTTTATTAGACATTCAATAAAAATTAAAATTCGTACTGTAACTAAGGCAAATTATGATGAATGAATAGAAATATATCTGCATTAAGAGGCAATGTCTTTGTATATACAATACCTGCTTCCGATAAAAGTCTTTCTCTGTATACGCTGATGCAGGGCACTGAAAGATAAATTCTAGCAAACTAGTTGCACAGTGGACTACTAAATAAAAAAATAATAATGCGCATTGACTTCAAATAAAAATCAATCTTCTTTGCTATCGTGGAAAGACCTTAATCTTGAAACTGGAAACTGGAAACAATCATCATTCGCCAACTCATTAAAGCAGTCCCAGAACGTGTCGTGAGCTTCGTGAGATACTCTTTTGTTTTACTTTTTTTGACCGGCGATGAACATGAACTTGCTATTGGAGGACTCTATGCAAAACATTTTTAAAAATTTTAAAATAATCTTCTGTCGAATTCTTTCCGTTTCGTTTTTTTTTCTAAATCTTGAGTTTAGTTGAGTTGCTATCATGTAGTTGGCATCTTGATTTAAGGCGTTGAAACGACATTTTAATTCTGCTTTTAATGTGGCCCTTATGTGTGGTAAATTAAGTCTTCTTTGCTTAGTTTCATCTTTATCTAAATAGTTTTTTAGGGCAGTAACGTGTGCTATTACTCCCGACACGCAGGACAAACTATGACTTTGCTATTTTGGTTATTTATTTTATTTATTTATCATAATTAGTTCTAATATATAATCCTAAATTTAATACCAATTAACGAGTCGTTTTTGGTTATTTGTTCAAAGGGTTTTAATAGTTTGATGCTTTCCTTTGGTAAGTGTATCGGGTTCAGCAACATACAACAATAAGGTCCGATTTTATTCTCATAGACGTTATACCATATAAAATGTGGAATTCCATCTAGTGTTAATATATTGCAAAAATCGATGCTCGGGTAAATTTAGGTCATCTACCAACAGCTTCCTTTTTTTGTTCTTACTTTTGAACAAAATACTTTTGTCCACCATTTTATGTTTTTAATAGTCTTTGATATGACAATGACAACTTAGCTGATAAACGAGAAGGCCCGAATTCACCATTTACGTAAATTCGCTTGTAAGATGCAACAATAGGTATCCCGTATCCGGTAAAACAGCTAATCATTTCATTTTTAATGTATATTATCAAAACTTAAAAGTAAATTGTTGTCTCATTTCAATTAAATTTAAAAAAATTCCTAATTAATTCAGGGCTCTGTATTATTTTTTTCAAATGGAAAGGGACTAAAAGAAGACTCGAATTTCATAAGTGAAATTAGTCCAATCAGCTTAATTTTAATCATGAGCAAGATATTGGAGATATATTCAATCATAAACATCTCTTAACACTATAACTGTCTAGCGTCAGAAATCAATTGGAACTGGAACAAAAAAAATTGCAGTGGAACGTGCTTTTGACATTGTATGGATTAAAGGATAAATCTCATAAGTAAATCCAAATCTCATATACAATATAATCAATAGGTAAAGTTTATAATGCAGAGCATAACAGCACAATAACATTCACAATGCTTAATGGACTCCAACAGGGTACAGTTAACTCAGTGCAGTCAGTTGCGTCAGAGCTGTCAAACCAAGAAGAGTGTCGCGGCTGATCAAGTAAGTAAAATAGTTCTTAAAAATAGCTTAGATAATAATAATAATAATACACTATTTAAATTAAATAATAATAATAATACACTACTCATATTAAATAATAATAGTTTGTGATTTAATAAATATTGGAAAATAAACACATTCTTACATATATTTCCACTTGAAGCATATAAAAAGAAAAGGGAAAGTTATAATGTATTAGGCTTTAGTTCGTCCTATTAGAACATAATGCCTGAACAATATGTTTCTTAATTTCACCGTCATATACGGAGAGATCACGAATAATTGAAAGGAGATGTCTGAGAACGTACACAGCCATGTAGAGAATATCGGAAAGCGATTATAAGAAATTGTTTGCAAACAAAAATTTGCACAAGAGTAGGTAATTTTATCACCAGCATTATAAGACAGCACATTAAAAATTTTGTTGATTGCCTAGAAAATAATGTAATTTTAGCCCTTTCCATATGGACAAGATATTTATTGTACTACACTGCAGAAGCATTCATATGTTATAGTTTGTCAAAATAAGATTAATCCAGAATAATCAAGCAATCCCAATCATATACCGGAAATATAGAAATTCAAACAACAAAAAAATAAATATACGAGTAAACGGTTTCCGGTCAAAGAATGGATTAAGATTTGAAACAAGAATATCTTTTAAAGACTTCAAGGAAATCATAAAAAAAAAACAATTTAAGTAGTGTACCTCACCCCGCTAAGCACAATATGGAAGTGAAGCTTCTTTAGCGAAGGGAGGTAAATCCAAAAACTAGGAAATGAAATGTTACGAAAATCAAAATGCGATGATGTTTCAGAGACATAGCGGTGGTCTGATTTCTTTTCTTTTTTGTTTGCTTTTTAACTTTTTAACTTTATAATTCACTCACAGTAGATCCAAATATATGAAAACAAAAAACTAAACGAGAAGACTGGGTAACTAAATAAGCTTATAAAGAATTTTGTAAAGAATGAAATAATTAACTTCGTTTTCATAAATGCAATTTTAATATAAAGCAAAGTAACAGCCGTTCAGCATTGCTGGTCTGTTGTTGTTGTTATCTTGTACACAAAACCAAAGAGCGGCAACAACACAAGCAACCCGCGGACTTCATTTCTCAACAGACGCTCGCTCGGTCGGTTCGTACGCTCTTCGTAAAAACACACATCAGTAAAGCATTTTCTATCTCTCTATTACTCATGCATGAACACTCATTCTCTACGCTGCATTGTCATGTGCGTCTCTCCACGACGTCTCTGAAGCATCGTCACATTTTGATTTCCGTCACGTGGCAGTTTCATATTTTTTGGATTTTGCTAAAGAAATTTCACTACAAAAACAAAAAACAAAAACTTTAGTATCACTATACTACCGTAATATTGTTTGCGTAACACGTGTCTTGAGACTCACTTAGAATTTTTATTTGCTTTTTATTTAAACAACGAATAAAGATTGACGTGATGAGTAAAAGCAAAGTACAATACAATAAATACAACACATATACAATACAATAAAAGATGACTGCAAAAGACACAAAAGTGTAATTTGCTTGTGGTTTGCGAAAGGATGTACAATCGTAGCTGCTGAAATAGTTTGTAAACAGTTTAGTTTGACCTATGTACGTCAATGAACATGCATACGTTAGCAATAGCAACAGCAACAATTGGAAAAGGAATAAAGGACAAATAAGGTAAAAAAAATCTAAAAATGTTTTCCCAAAAAGTAAATTTTACTTTTTATTTATTGCGATTTTAATACAAAAATACAAAAATCCAAATTAAACCAAACTTCAAACTTCCGACGGATTATCGACAAAGAAAAAAAAAAAAAAAAAATAAACACACACAGGTACTTTTTACACTTGGTGGATTTCTTTTTCTCCGCTTTTTATAAATACAAAAAAAAAAAAAAAAAATGCAATAAAGAATACAGACACAATATTAATCCTATCTGAATTAAAATAATAAAAACTAAAATTAAGTTTATATTCAATAAAATTTTCATGTATTTCACAAAGTTCGACAATTAAGTTTTTGCCATCCACGCACAAAATAAATTGGTTTTTTTGGTTTAGTTGGTAATTGTGGTTCACGCACTCACCAATCCGCTAGTGCCAACTACGCCATTGAAAATATTGGGCTCTATCTGCCTAAATACAATAGCTTCACTATAAACGGAAATCTGACGATTCTATTTTTAACCTGAAAATTTCGAAATTTCACTCCCTCCATAACGCGCATAAAAGAGCTTCGCTCTAAAAAATAACTTTAGGTAGTGTGCCTCACCCTAATAAGCACAATATGGAATTAAAACTTCTTTAGCGAAGGGAGGTAAATTCAAAAATTAGAAAATGAAATGTGACGAAAATCAAAATGCGATGATGCTTCAGAGACATTGTGGGGAGACGCACGAAACAATGCGCATTATCTGCATAGCTTTGGATTTGATGGATCACAGGTGTCCCATTAATTTTTTTATACTGCGCGGTTTCGTTTATTCAATTACTTTTTTTTTTCCTATTTTTTTTTTTTTTTTGATGTCAAACATTTTTTCTGTCGGTAGAGTGAAATTTGAAATCTTCATAGAACAAGAGAAAAGAATGAAATAGTCAAAGCAAAATAAGTTAAGGTGAATGTGGGAGTAACTGTATTGTCAATTTTATATCAAACTTTCATTAATTCATTCAGTAACATAGTCAACGTCTTTCACATCAAGGGCTCGTGAATGTTAAGCGCACTCAAACATTTTTTTTTTTTTAATAAGAACATGATATCAAACGGATGGTTTGTATGGGATCAAATGACTAATGATTTCTTTTTCTTTGTATAATTTCAGTTTGATATATATGCATGCATGGTATATAATTTACCTAAATTGAGAAATTCAACAATTGAACGAAAAAATAAAAAACAGAAATAAGAATAAATCACAAAATAAAAGCAAACATTATGTAAAATGAAGTATTGTCGATAAATGACGACAAATTATAAGATAAACGATTAATAAAGGGGCTTCTAGATGCTCAGTGCAGTTTCAGTCGCAGTTCATTATCAATTAGAAATCCGCACCGATAACCGAACCGATAAAATAAAATGGACTAATGGCCCAGCTTATTTGTCAGTCTATTTCGATAACATATCAATCATATAAAAGTAAATAAATACAACAAGCGTCGTAGACTTCTTAAAATGCAAACAGTTATGACGGACCACGATTTTACTGTGGAATTCATTTAAAAATATTTATCTATTATTATATAACCACTTTTAAATAGATAAATGTGAACAATATGTAAACAAACATTTTCAGTGAAAAAATTAAATTAAAAGGAAAATATAACAAAAGGAAACAAACCAAAGTGGTGGTTTACATTACATTACAATTTATATTATTGTCATCATCAATTTACAAAAGCTGAAATTTAAGTCATCGTCATCCTTATTTTCCTTACGATGACAATTATATTATTTGTGGTCGATACATCGGCAACGATGTACCAGAAAGCATACGTAAATGGTGTTTATAAAACATATTTAGATATAGCAAAGGGCGCAGTGGAAACATTTATAAAACAACGTCAACGCAAAGAGGATTCCGTGGGCGATCGTTATATGCTTTTAACATTCGAGGAGCCACCGGAAAATGTGAAATCCGGTTGGAAAGAGGGTGATGACACGTTTATGAATGAGCTTAAGAACTTGAAAAGTTATGGATTGACATCGGTGCGTGAATCGTTGCACAATGCATTCGATATGCTTAATTTGAATCGTTTGAAAGCGGGCATTGACACATACGGCATGGGTCAGTGTCCGTTCTATTTAGCGCCCACGATTATAATTGCCATTACGGATGGTGGCCGTTATTCGTATTCCCATCGGTCAATGAGGACTCTGGTAACCGGCCCACAATTCACCAAGGAGCCTTTTCGCTGGGATCAGCGTCTATTCTCTCTCGTCCTGCGTATGCCAGGCCACAAGATTGATGAGCGGGTCGAAGGCCAACTGCCGCAAGATGATTCGCCCATAGAAAAGATGTGCGAAGCCACCGGCGGTCGTTCATATCGGGTGTTTTCGCATAATGTTCTGGTTCAAAGCATAGAGGATTTGGTTAAAAAAGTTAAAGCGGGCGTTGTACTGCATTTTGAGCCTTTGCCACCCTATGATCAAAGTGGACCCGCCGAACATGAAATTGTCTTTAAGCCAATAAAAGGCATGATACTTGTGCAAAAGCGTGTATCAGAAAAGACCTTTCCAATTGGTAATTGGCCATTGCCCGAGCCATATTGGCCAGATCCGAAGGCTGTTACGTTACCACCACGTGATGCCCATCCCAAGTTAAGAGTAAAAACAAGAGCAACTGAGGAGCCACAATTGGTGAGCAGTTTCCCAGTTGACAAATATGAACTTGAACCGAGTCCACTGACATTGCAGATCTTAAATAAACGCGAAGTGAATAAATGCTGGCAAGTGATTGTCCCCATTGGAATGCATTGGCTTGAATTCCCCTTTGGCTATTTGAAGGCCTCTCCGAATTTCACACAAGTTCATCTGTATGTGCTCCCGTATAATTATCCAACATTGCTACCGTTACTGCACGATCTGATACACAAGTGCAATATGTATCCAACCAGTGACCTGGTGTACAATATCAAAAACTACGTGCGCTCGATACCACGATATTATTGCCCATTTCTACTCAAGGCCTTGATTAATGTCAAAGTACCCAATCAATTAATTCATTTCCTGATGCCAGAGAATATTGATAATTATCTGTCACCAACGGTGGCTGATCAGTTGAAGCTTATTAGAGATAAAGCAAGGGAAGATCAAGAGATTCTTTGCCTTCAAGTCTGCAAACAGCTGAAGCAACCAAAGCCGCCTTATCGACAAGTCGAGAGAGTCAAATTGAATACCGACGACCCGCTGCCAAGTGATCTGGTACGAAATCCCCTGTTGCGTGATACGTTTGCTAAGTTGCATGGTGAAATCAATGAAGTTGAAAACTATGCAATTGTTGTACCACAGATTACACGGCAATCATCAGCGAAATCATATCGGAATCCATTTAATATACCAAGACGTGATCTAGTTGAAGAAATTGAACGCATGCGTGAAGTATTTTTGAGTTCGGCACCAACGAGTTTGGTAGCCAAAGATTCGGGATATTGTATGCCCATTGATGAAATGAGTGATTGTGAAAAATATCTAAAGAATAAAGATAAACCGCTGCGTGAATTTAAAATGGTTGATGAGGCCGATCTCAGTGCTGTTGCACGCAATAAAACGAAACGTAAAAAGGGACCATTGCCACGCAGCTTTGAATTCCGTCGTCCCTCGGTCGATGGGAATTCACTTTGTGGTGCCAGTACACCAAATTCATCATCTCATTCAAGTTATAATGGTGGCGATGGTGATAGCAGCTCGGATACATCATCTACATCATCTAGAAGTTCTGAGGATTCAAGTAGCGATAGTGATGATGAAGAATGGATTGGTTTTGATGTTAATGAGAAAGAGAATAAGGAACAGGACTCGGCTTTAAATGATGTGCATAAGTTTATAAATGGCATGAATGATGAGTATAGCATGGATACGGAAAGTAGCGACGACAGTACGGTACGAAGTTCAAGTCCTGACATCCATGCAGCACAAGTGCCTGTGGCCTCAGCAGCTTTGCCAATTTCTGCCATTGCTACAAGTGTCATTCCAGCTGCCTCTGCTGCCTTTAGTAATAGTAGCGGCAGCAGCAATAAACATCATCATAATCATAGCAATAATAAAAATGCCACAATGTCCAATAACAACAATCATCATCATCCGCTTGTTGGATTACCAACATTAGTTGATACTGCTACACCATTTACCGAGGAACAACGTGATGCCGCCAAGAAATATAACAGACTATTACGTGCACAAATATTTCGTGATATCCGTCGGCCTGGACATGATTATACAAAATTAAAAGAACATCTTAATCTCATCAAAGGAGATCATGAGATCATGTCCGCATTCATTGAGATGTGCATCAATGAATCGCTACGCTTTCGCCGGCGTCGTATTGTCTCATGCATTCAAGAATGGTGGAAGCGTAAAAAAGAACAAAAGAGTAATAATCATCATCAATAGCATAATCATACTTTGTCAATGCCGTCACCGCTGCCACCGCCACCGCCGCTACTCCAACTACAGCCCTTTCATCATCATCAGCAGCTGCAACAACAATTGGAATCAACAAAGAGTTAACGTTTACTGCTATGGAACTGATGTTGTTG
Source organism: Amiota minor (assembly GCA_037043295.1). Taxonomy (NCBI): domain Eukaryota; kingdom Metazoa; phylum Arthropoda; class Insecta; order Diptera; family Drosophilidae; genus Amiota; species Amiota minor. Next base: position 6,187 of record JBAMAW010000813.1, on the reverse strand, counting down.
TGATGGAAATGACCAAGCACAACCCCAACAACAATGACAATCGCATCAGCAACAACAAAAACAGAAGCAACATCAGCAACAACAACAACAACAACAACAGCATAATCAATTGCTGCTAAATACACAACAACAAAAACTTAATTCAACAGCAGCATCATCAGCAACAACAACTATGACATCGCCATCATGACCAACACCAGAGACGACGAATCCGTTACACAAATCCAATGGCGAACATGGTATGATAACATTCATCTTAAGTAGAAGAAGAAGAAGAAGAAGACAAGGAACTGTGTATCTCTAACATCTGCAGTACTATAAACAAATTCATCATTAATTAATTTGTATAAATCCAACATTTTCACATGCACTTTTCCTTTATTTTTTCTTTTAATTTTGAATTTTTTGTTCTTTATAGTTTAATTAATTCAAATTTGATAAAGTTCTTATGGAATCGATCCTTCTCCATTCCGTTTATCTGTTTGGGTCTCAGCATTCTATGCATTTATTACCTGCCCAACATAAAGTTGGGACGTATGAAATTTAATGAAATCCATTGTCAATGTGTGTAATTTAAATAGAGAAATAGTAAGCGAAAATAATAGAATAGAAAAATGTGTGTGAAGTGTATTAAATATTTGGCCAAGGACCAAAGTTAATAATCTCTCATATTATAAATTTTCTACTATTCCAAAGGCAGAACCATGAAATTACCTCACTTCATATATAAAATTACAATTATAATTCATTACAATAAATTATATAATAAAAAAAAATTTATAAAAACCAAAACAAATTAATTTACAATTAGGTTAAACAAAAAACAAAAAAAAAAAAAACAAAAAAAAAAATGTTAAACTAGAAAGAACTTCACGGGATTTGTATGGGATGTACCCTCTTTGAAGGTCCGATTCGGCTGGTTCCAACAAATGTAATGCGCCTATCTTGAAAACTGATAGTATCCAAGTTTCAGTTCGATAGGAAAAAAAAGCAAAAAAGTTTTTTTTTAACAAGGACATGAATTCAAATGAGTGGTTTGTATAGGAGGTACCCTCCCTAGTGATCCGATTCGGCTCCGACAAATGTGCCGCGCCTATATCAGAAACTTATAGTGTCTAAATGAAAATGAAGCAAGCAAATTATAGGCCAAAAAAGCTCAGGATCTCGCTACGCCTCTAACGAGAGATTCAGAGACTTGAGAGATCACACGGTTTATGAAGATAGAGTACCCGAAAACATGAAACTGATAAAAGAGTTTTCGGGTGAACGAAAAGAGTTTTCATCCTAAAAAAAGAATATATATATATAAAGAGTTCTTGCAATGTATCGAGGTTTGGAAAATACGGCCCAAAATTACGTCATTATGTTAGCAATTCGGTAGAAAGTCGTTAAAGAAGCTGACGCTATCCTGGAACTCCATTAAATTGTATAGCGATTTCAAAATGCCTTACTGCTCATTACGCAGATAGAAGGAATCTGAAGACGCTAGATTATCAGTTGTATTTACTGAAGCAAGGCTACAAAACGTTGACCGAGTTTTATCACATGGACTATCATCAATTGTCCATGATTATGAATCAATTAGGTAGCCAAGAGGAGTCCCCAGATGTATTGCGTGGTATAACTAAAATGTACCTATAGGGATAAAGGGTTAGATACTTTTATAAGAGGTATAAATGGCGACTTACCCAGATTATTGGCAATTAAAGAACCGATATGAGCTGTTAGAAAATCAAAGTTATAAGAACTTTAGGGAGAAGTTTGTGTTTGGGAGAAGTCAAGCAAGAAAAATTTAACATAAAAGAATAAAACCAAATATTTTTTAAAAGAAAGCCAGAAAAACACAAAAAAAGAAGCAGCATAAGAATTAGGACAATAAAAATATTTAAAATATTTTAAATAGATAGATGTGAACAATATGTAAACAAACATTTTTCAGTGAAAAAATTAAATTAAAAGGAAATTATAAAAAAAGGAAACAAGCCATTATTATTGTCATCATCAATTTACAAAAGCTGAAATATAAGCCATCGTCATCCTTATTTTCCATACGATGGCAAGTATATTATTTGTGGTCGATACATCGGCATCGATGTACCAAAAATCATTTGCAAATGGTGTTTATAAAACATATTTAGATATAGCAAAGGGCGCAGTGGAAACATTTATAGAAGAACGGCAACGCAAAGAGGATTCCGTGGGCGATCGTTATGTGCTTTTAACATTCGAGGAGCCACCGAAAAATGTGAAAACCGGTTGGAAAGAGGGTGATGACACGTTTATGAATGAGCTTAAGAACTTGAAATGTGATGGATTGACATCAGTGCGTGAATCGGTGCACAATGCATTCGATATGCTTAATTTGAATCGTTTGAAAGTGGGCATTGACACATACGGCATGGGTCGGTGTCCGTTCTATTTATCACCCGCGATTATAATTGCCATTACGGATGGTGGCTGTGATTCGTCTACCCATCGGTCAATGAGGACTCTGGTAACCGGCCCACAATTCACCAAGGAGCCTTTTCGCTGGGATCAGCGTCTATTCTCTCTCGTCCTGCGTATGCCAGGCCACAAGATTGATGAGCGGGTCGAAGGCCAACTGCCGCAAGATGATTCGCCCATAGAAAAGATGTGCGAAGCCACCGGCGGTCGTTCATATCGGGTGTTTTCGCATAATGTTCTGGTTCAAAGCATAGAGGATTTGGTTAAAAAAGTTAAAGCGGGCGTTGTACTGCAATTTGAGCCTTTGCCACCCTATGATCAAAGTGGACCCGCCGAACATGAAATTGTCTTTAAGCCAATAAAAGGCATGATACTTGTGCAAAAGCGTGTATCAGAAAAGACCTTTCCAATTGGTAATTGGCCATTGCCCGAGCCATATTGGCCAGATCCGAAGGCTGTTACGTTACCACCACGTGATGCCCATCCCAAGTTAAGAGTAAAAACAAGAGCAACTGAGGAGCCACAATTGGTGAGCAGTTTCCCAGTTGACAAATATGAACTTGAACCGAGTCCACTGACATTGCAGATCTTAAATAAACGCGAAGTGAATAAATGCTGGCAAGTGATTGTCCCCATTGGAATGCATTGGCTTGAATTCCCCTTTGGCTATTTGAAGGCCTCTCCGAATTTCACACAAGTTCATCTATATGTGCTCCCGTATAATTATCCAACATTGCTACCGCTACTGCACGATCTGATACACAAGTGCAAAATGTCTCCAACCAGTGACCTGGTGTTCAATTTCAAAAACTACGTGCGCTCGATACCACGATATTATTGCCCATTTCTACTCAAGGCCTTGATTAATGTCAAAGTACCCAATCAATTACTTCATTTCCTGATGCCAGAGCATATTGGTAATCATCTGTCACCGACGGTGGTTGATCAGTTGAAGCTTCTTAGAGATAAAGCAAAGGAAGATCGAGAGAATCTTTGCCTTCAAGTCTGCAAACAGCTGAAGCAACCAAAGCCGCCTTATCGACAAGTCGAGAGAGTCAAATTGAATACCGACGACCCGCTGCCACGTGATCTGGTACGAAATCCCATGTTGCGTGATACGTTTGCTAAGTTGCATGGTGAAATCAATGAAGTTGAAAACTATGCAATTGTTGTACCACAGATTACACGGCAATCATCAGCGAAATCATATCGGAATCCATTTGATATACCAAGACGTGATCTAGTTGAAGAAATTGAACGCATGCGTGAAGCATTTTTGAGTTCGGCACCAACGAGTTTGGTAGCCAAAGATTCGGGATATTGTATGTCCATTGATGACATGAGTGATTGTGAAAAGTATCTAAAGAACAAAGATGAACCGCTGCGCGAATTTAAAATGGTTGATGATCTCAGTGCTGTTGCATGCAATAAAACGAAACGTAAAAAGGGACCATTGCCACGCAGCTTTGAATTCCGTCGTCCCTCGGTCGATGGGAATTCACTTTGTGGTGCCAGTACACCAAATTCATCATCTCGTTCAAGTTATAATGGTGGCGATGATGATAGCAGCTCGGATACATCATCTACATCATCTAGAAGTTCTGAGGATTCAAGTAGCGATAGTGATGATGAAGAATGGATTGGTTTTGATGTTAATGAGAAAGAGAATAAGGAACAGGACTCGGCTTTAAATGATGTGCATAAGTTTATAAATGGCATGAATGATGAGTATAGCATGGATACGGAAAGTAGCGACGACAGTACGGTACGAAGTTCAAGTCCTGACATCCATGCAGCACAAGTGCCTGTGGCCTCAGCAGCTTTGCCAATTTCTGCCATTGCTACAAGTGTCATTCCAGCTGCCTCTGCTGCCTTTAGTAATAGTAGTCATAATCATAGCAATTACAAAAATGCCACAATGTCCAATAACAACAATCATCATCATCCGCTTGTTGGATTACCAACATTAGTTGATACTGCTACACCATTTACCGAGGAACAACGTGATGCCGCCAAGAAATATAACAGACTATTACGTGCACAAATATTTCGTGATATCCGTCGGCCTGGACATGATTATACAAAATTAAAAGAACATCTTAATCTCATCAAAGGAGATCATGAGATCATGTCCGCATTCATTGAGATGTGCATCAATGAATCGTTACGCTTTCGCCGGCGTCGTATTGTCTCATGCATTCAAGAATGGTGGAAGCGTAAAAAAGAACAAAAGAGTAATAATCATCATCAATAGCATAATCATACTTTGTCAATGCCGTCACCGCTGCCACCGCCACCGCCGCTACTCCAACTACAGCCCTTTCATCATCATCAGCAGCTGCAACAACAATTGGAATCAACAAAGAGTTAACGTTTACTGCTATGGAACTGATGTTGTTGTGATGGAAATGACCAAGCACAACCCCAACAACAATGACAATCGCATCAGCAACAACAAAAACAGAAGCAACATCAGCAACAACAACAACAACAACAACAGCATAATCAATTGCTGCTAAATACACAACAACAAAAACTTAATTCAACAGCAGCATCATCAGCAACAACAACTATGACATCGCCATCATGACCAACACCAGAGACGACGAATCCGTTACACAAATCCAATGGCGAACATGGTATGATAACATTCATCTCAAGTAGAAGAAGAAGAAGAAGAAGACAAGGAACTGTGTATCTCTAACATCTGCAGTACTATAAACAAATTCATCATTAATTAATTTGTATAAATCCAACATTTTCACATGCACTTTTCCTTTATTTTTTCTTTTAATTTTGAATTTTTTGTTCTTTATAGTTTAATTAATTCAAATTTGATAAAGTTCTTATGGAATCGATCCTTCTCCATTCCGTTTATCTGTTTGGGTCTCAGCATTCTATGCATTTATTACCTGCCCAACATAAAGTTGGGACGTATGAAATTTAATGAAATCCATTGTCAATGTGTGTAATTTAAATAGAGAAATAGTAAGCGAAAATAATAGAATAGAAAAATGTGTGTGAAGTGTATTAAATATTTGGCCAAGGACCAAAGTTAATAATCTCTCATATTATAAATTTTCTACTATTCCAAAGGCAGAACCATGAAATTACCTCACTTCATATATAAAATTACAATTATAATTCATTACAATAAATTATATAATAAAAAAAAATTTATAAAAACCAAAACAAATTAATTTACAATTAGGTTAAACAAAAAACAAAAAAAAAAAAAACAAAAAAAAAAAATTTTAAACTAGAAAGAACTTCACGGGATTTGTATGGGAGGTACCCTCTTTGAAGGTCCGATTCGGCTGGTTCCAACAAATGTACTGCGCCTATCTTGAAAACTGATAGTATCCAAGTTTCAGTTCGATAGAAAAAAAAGCAAAAAAGTTTTTTTTTAACAAGGACATGAATTCAAATGAGTGGTTTGTATAGGAGGTACCCTCCCTAGTGATCCGATTCGGCTCCGACAAATGTGCCGCGCCTATATCAGAAACTTATAGTGTCTAAATGAAAATGAAGCAAGCAAATTATAGGCCAAAAAAGCTCAGGATCTCGCTACGCCTCTAACGAGAGATTCAGAGACTTGAGAGATCACACGGTTTATGAAGATAGAGTACCCGAAAACATGAAACTGATAAAAGAGTTTTCGGGTGAACGAAAAGAGTTTTCATCCTAAAAAAAGAATATATATATATAAAGAGTTCTTGCAATGTATCGAGGTTTGGAAAAT
>JBAMAW010000812.1:0-24693 GCA_037043295.1 Amiota minor | reverse complement strand
AAAAACTTTTTTCTGCTTTGCACTATCCAACTGAAATTTAGACACTATAAGTTTAATGAGAAAATAACCCAAAAATATGTTAATTGGTATGTGGAAAACATCACATTTTATTTTACTCGTATGTAAGTTCAATTTGGCCAATGTCTGCAGTTACATGTAGCTTCACATGTATGTAACAGCACAACTGTGAAAGCAAAACCATTTTTTTTTTTTTGGTGTATAAAGAAAAAACACATCATAACACGTGGATTCATGCAGAGTAAGTTGAAAGGACCTTTCACTGACATTAGAGCCAATGACAGGGAATAAAAAAACACGCGGCATAATTATTATAAAAAAAAATAGGAAATGTGCAGGTAATAGAAATGATATGAAAATTTGTTTGACATTTAAAAGTTAACTCAAATATGCAAAATATTGCAATATTCCGCATAGAAATGTGGACACATCCTTCGATAATTAATACATTTGTTGATTAAAATAATTTGGGCATTTATAATTAATTTGATTTCTCAACTTTCTTTAATTTCAATTCAGCATATTATTTTCAATGAAGTGAATCATCTTCCAGTATTCAAATAGTAGTAAAGGTAACATATTTTCTTTGTTTGTGTGTATTATTTTATTTTATAACGTCACAAGAACCGTATGATGTAAAACATTAATATCATCGTCATAGCATATTTACGTAGATAAGAGGATTTATTTATTATTTATTTTAAACAGCTAGATCGAAGTTACAAACTAAGAACCAGCAATGGCAACTAGTGGCCGTGGCCCTGCAGCTAAGTGATACAATATTTGTAATTTATATATATTTTTACATTACACATGAATAATGGTTAATAAAAATTATCTACAAATTTATTGTGAATATTTGGATATGTGTACTTTTTTTTTACCTAGGAATAATGATTCAATAACTGTACTAAATTGGAAATCTTTTTAAATATTTGTAATAATTGCTTATAAATAAGTTCTTGTTGTATCTTAATGTTGTATTATATGAAATGAAATAAGTTGGCTTTGTTAGAAATTTTATAATAATTTCTTTTTTTTTTTTTGGAATAGGTCTAATAGTTCAGTAAGTTTGGATAGGAATGGATCTTTGATCGCAGATTAGATAATGTAGGGCGTACTTTAAATTTATGGTCTATTATTATGTCTGTGTTAGTTTGGCATAGTTGGCATCTGTTGAATTTGGTGTGTGACCTACACGTACAATAGTTTGATTATTTTCAATTTGATTGGTTTTTTATATTTGGTATTGGTCTATGGATTTGGTAAATTGGTCTGTTGATTGATTATGAATGAATATGTGATTATCAAACCTGGATGTTTGTCTATTGAGTTTTTTTTTTTTATCTTAGATTATTTTTAAGGAGTTTGTTTATATCAGAGAAGTTAGCGTTGTGCGTAAATATTAATGGGGTTTGGTTTCCTATTATTCTTTTGTGAATCCAGAGAAGTATTATTTTGGGGTAATGTTATAGAAGGAGGGATCTTATGGCTGATTCATGGTATTTATAGTTGTCGATATTTTTAATTGCTCTCAGAGCTGATACGCAGTCAGAACAGATTATGAAATTGCTGTGCGTGTTTTTCATATGTAGCAATAATTTCGGCAACATAAATAGTGGGTTATGGTGGTAACAGTGCAATTTTAAGTGATCTCTCCTTGTTTGTTACAGCGAAAAATGTGTGTAGTTCTCGTATAAATCTGTAATTTCTAAGAAAAGTTTATTGAAGGTGACTGGTATATTTTTTTTAAGACATAGTTTCATCGAGTTATACTTGTAGATACCTGACTGGATTCTTTGTTTACTATCTACGTTTATTATTATAGTTCAATTACTAATTTGTGTATGGGGGAGTTATGAGGGAATAATATGCATTTAATGAGCTTTGATGTGAGAAAGTCAAGCCGTTCTGTAACAGCATTTATGTTAGTTGCCGTTAGAGATTATTAATTGGCGTTGTGCAAAATGCACCTAGGACCTTTCTGATAATTGTGTTTAAAATAGTTTGTATTTTTTCAGAGAAGCAATTTCCAGCTATTGCGTTGCCATAAAATTGTAAGTCATAGTATATTTTTGTTAATGAAATTGCAATTAATGCGTAATTAAGTGTTTGGGTCTTACTGTTAAATTTGGGACTAGCTAAACAATTAATGATATTAAATTTTTTAATAAGTGAATTTGCGACATTTGCAATGTGATGGTTCCATTTGTAATTATCGTTGATTGTTAGGCCTAATATTTTAAGAGAAGAAACTTTAGAAAGTATATGTATTGGAAAGTGATAGGGAAGAACCTATAATTATGCGCATACGCTACGAAGGATAAATTTTTTTGAATTGTGATTGTATTTGCAAGCTTGTTACAAACTATTGAAAATAGAATCACGGATATTGGATATCCTTGAGGGATTCCATTTTGAATTGGATAGTTATCGCAGAAATGGTGTGTGGTACTCTAAATTTGATTTTTCTATGCATCATAAAATTTATTGCGTATTTTAATATTTTAGATCCTATTCTCCATTCGGTTAACTGTTCTGTTACTGCATGTACCCCAATTTTGTCGAACGTTTTGCTAAAGTCCATGGACATTATTGATAAATGTTGTTTGTGTGAAAGTTCGGAGATTATAAGACCGTCTGTAATTGACTTTCCCCTTTTGAAATCAACTTGATTTCGGTGCAACAATTTATTAAGGTTGATAAACCATCACAACAATTTTATCGAGGATTTTACTAAAACAAGGATTCAAGGATATTGGACGATATGAGCTAACTAGAGTTTTGTTGGAGTGAGGTTTGAATACTGGAATTATTAAGTAAGAGTGGTTCTATCATGGTTATATAATTCTCAATAAGTAGTGCAGTCTTTGATAGGGTGAATGTGGTGTGTTATTAATCGAGTTTATGCAGTTAACAAATATTTGTTGGAATTTGGAGTCTTCTGACTTAGAAGACCAGTGTTGCACCAATGTGTTATTTCTAGATTGTTTATTATAGGTGGAGTAGTAGCTGGATGGGTTATGGCATGAATATATTTCTTATTGTTGAGGCCGCAGAAGAGTCTAATTTTACTCCAAACCTTGGTGGTTGGAATTAGAGGTTGTACATCTGAAGTGAAAGCAGAAATAGGCGTTGCTTATTTTAAGTTGTCTTCTGAATATTTAATTTGCTTTTTTGTATCTGTTGAGATGTATCTCTTTAGGGTTAGCCATGCTTTAAACTTCTCTTTCCGTAAGTCTTCAAGCGTTTTGTTCCACCATGGTACATATTTTGTGTAGGTGTTATTTGAACTTTAAGGTATCGAGAAGTGGGCACTTTGTAATACCATTTTGTTTAAATTGCTATCCTCTGTATTAACATTGATTGATTATAGGCATATTATTACTTAAGAGTAGACCTTATTATTGGTTACTGATTCCAGTTTTCCTGGTTAATTTTAAATATAGGTTTGCATTTCGTTTATTTGTTATTTTATTTATATTATATTTATATATATACTAGCCTTACCCGGCGTGCGTTGCTACGTCCCCTGTGCGTACCCAGTTATTAAAAAAAAAAAGAAATGGGCCAAGTGCAAGTGAGACTCGTACACGGAGGGGTTTGTATGGGAGGTACTCTTCCTAGTGGTCCGATTTGACTGATTCCAACAAATTTGCCGCACCTATGTTAAAAACTTATAGTGTCTAAATTTCAGTTCGATAGAACAAAAAACAGAAAAGTTTTTCCAATAAGAACCTGAATATTAATGGGGCTTTGTATGGTCCGATCAAACTGAAATTTCGACAATATAAGTTTCTGATGTATACCCACCAACCATCCAAATTTCAAGATAGTGGGATTACTGGATCGTATAGCTGCCATACAAACCAAAATGTTTCTTGTATTGGGACCCCGTTAAGTTTTCGAAAATATTTTAGTTTTAGTATTTGTTGCTGATGCCCGGATAGAACTACACATTCTCTGAAAATTTCAACCCTCTAGCTATTGCGGTTTTTAGGACATGACCCAAGGACGGACAGACGGACGGACGAAAAAAAAACCTATCCTATCCTATGTCCGTCTCCTGGTTCTAAGCTACCTCCCCACCAAATCAGCCAAATCGGTTCAGCCATTCTTGAGTTATAAATAGTGTAACTAACACGACTTTCTTTTATATATATAGATATATATATATTTATTTATATATTATTGAACATTTCTATTTCGATGAGGAAGTGATCATTCCCGTGTAGGTTATCTATAATTTGTGATTCGATAACAGGGATAATTTCGGGTGATCAGAATGTTGAATCAATATGAGTGATGGTGTGATGAGTGGGTGGGGGACTTGTCGTTCAAGAGAATGAAATTGGAGTTATTGAGGAACTTAGTAAGTGTTTCGCCTCTATCATTGGTACGATTGAATTCACCTGAAATTAGTGAGCAAGATTGGTGGTTAATTACATTATCTAAGTCCGATTCTGCAAAAGTTCGCTTTGGAGGAGGTTAGGTTGATATGATCTTTATTGTCTTCTTCGATTCAATTTCTATGTCAGCAGCAACAAATCAGAAGGAAGCGTCATTTGTGTTGTTTGTAATGAATTATGAACCAGTTTTTCTGATCCATTGTATGAAGTTGAATGGTTATGTGAGAATAGAGTAAAGTTAATTAGTATGGGTATTTATGATTGGTCATGAATATGTGTTTCTTGAAGGCCAATGATGTGAGGTTCATATCTTTTGATAATTGTTTGTAGTTGGTAAAGTAAAATATTGTTTTAGTTAAAGTCTAATTTAACATAGCTAGTTACTTATATGTGAATAAATTGTTTTAAATCGGGAATTCAGAATGGATCACTTGCACAACTTTTGTTATTCTTTTTGATTTAGCCGTAAATATCCCATTTTAGTTTAGTGTTTATTCTCACTGGTTTTATTATTAGTGTTTCTGATTGAGGAATTTTTCTATTAAATGAGTGATTCACTGGAATTGAGGACAGTGATGAAGACTAAAGTTATTTTTAAATATTCTGTGTAAAATTATTACATTAAATGTAAAAAATATAATATTATATAACTTTTAAAATCGAAATTTTAATTTTTATTACATATTCGTAGTTTTGTAGTAGTGTAAAAATTATTTTTTATACATTTTTGAAAAACTTTGAAAAAAGGTTGTAAAAAAAAATTATTTTAATTTTATTTATTTTCTGAAAAATCGAGCTTTCATCTTGGAATCATAATGAAATTTTTTTTTTTTTGATTGCCTTTATTTGTAAGTGTTGGAAAAAAAATTAAACCTTTTTAATTTCAAATTGTAAAATAAAAAAAATAAAAAATGGAAAACGAAAAATATGTTTTTTTCAAACATCTACAACATCGATTGAGATTAAGAGCATAAATTTGTTGTAAATTATTTTTATTAGATACAGAAATGATCCTCAAACTTAAAATGGAAAAATCTTTGGGGCACTTTTCTAATCAAAACCTGCCTATACCTTTCATAATAGTGACTATAACCATTTAAATTAACACTAAGAAAGTAATAACAATAACGACAATAATACAATATGATAACAATATCTTTTATTTTTATTTTTTCATACAATGCATTTATATAGAATAACGGGAAATAGAGGTTACCTGTACATGAGGTACGCTGTCAAAAATTATTGCAGTAAAGTGTACAATGATGCTTAATTCGAATTTTCTAGTTTTGGTTTTATTCTCTCCTAGTGGGGTCATCATTATGATGAAATCTTTTGAGATGTCGGTATAGTGGATTGATATAGAGTGAGACTGCCAGAGGGTTTTGGATGATGGGTGTGCTGCTATGGAAGTTTATGTCATCTAACGTTGTGAATGTCTTCAGATCTCGGTGCAATGCTGTGATTCTCATATACCCCGGAAGTCCAGCTATGCTTTATTTTGGAAGGATTGTATCTTACGAATCTTGTAGGCGGCTGTGAATCACAGATCTGTATGCCATAATGCCAAACAGGGGCCACCACTATAAACAAATAGTGGCTTCAGTTTGACGTTATGGCCTTGAAATACAAGGGACCGCTGCTCCTTATACAATATCATCAAAATTTGTTTGGGACACCATTTTGCATCGTGATCTTATGATGTAAACGGTGATGGAAGAAATAAATTTATTCAGCTGCCGATGCAAAGAACACTTCTCGTTGTCGGTTAGTAAGACTACTTCATTAAAAATTAATATTGGAATATCAGTTGAGAAAGTTGAGAAATATTATATTATCGAAGGATGTGTCCTATTGTATATTGCTATTTGGAATATAGCAATATTTTGCATATTTGTTTTGTCAAACAATTTTACATATAATTTATATGACATGCACATTTCTTATTTTTATACTCTTCACGGAAGTGCATAGTATTATAAGTTTGTCATGAAGTTTTTAACAGGCAGAAGGGGACAAAAGAGACCACATAAAGTATATATAGTCTTGATCAGCTCGATTAGACGAATTTATTTAGCCAAGTCCATCTATTCGGCTGTTTGTATGCAAACTAGGCCCTCAGTTTTTGAGCTAGAGAGATGAAATTTTTTTTTTTTTTTTTCTCGAACCTTTCTTTCACACATTTCTCAGTTGTGGATGGGGGGTACCTCCCATACAAACCATCCATTGAAATTCAAGAAAAACTGTTTTGTTATGTGAATCGCACAAATAAAAAACAAAAGATGCCAGTAAAAAGTTAAGTATTGGGACTATGCATTAATTTTAAAGGTTGCACACAGATGGCGTTATTTACAACAGTATCGCATCTGGCAATACTGTAACTATATTCATGTCAAAGCCTCATCATTAGGCTTTGTTTACCAGTATCTGTCATTTCGCTGAAGTGTACACAACATAGTTTTTTTGTGCTCCGAGTATGTCAACTTTCGTGCCGTCAAAACGCAATTTGCGGGAAGCCTTGCTTTTTTGCTTCAATTTGAAGAAAAATACCACCCAAGCCCGTCAATTGCTGTTGGATGCCTACCCGAACCATACTCCATCGATTTCAACCTGTGAGTACTGGTTTCGACGCTTCAAAAGTGGTGTTTTTGATACCGAGGACAAGGAGCGACCTGGCCAGCCCAAAAGGTTCGAAGACGCAGAATTGGAAGCATTGCTGGACCAAGACCCGTGCCAAACGCAAGAAGAGCTCGCCGAAACGTTGGATAAGTACAGAAATTGCAATAAGTACTCTATTATTCTTACTGCGTAAAGAGAATACGTATTTCATCTTCGGCATAGACACAGATAACGTTCTTTCTAGTTTTTTTTTTTTTTTTGTGTTGACATATTCATCCTTGCGTGTTTATTTATTCCGTTTCATTGAATCTTATGGCAGTGAAAGGTACATTCAACGAACGCCTCATGAGTCCACGTGTTACGTGTTTGTTTCTTCCTGTATCTAACCAAAAAATGATTTTGCTGTGACAGTTATCCAGTTACATACATTTGGACCGTAGGTGAATGTACATGCAATTGCAGACATTGCCAATATGAACTTACATAAAATAAAAAAGTATGGTTGGGACAGGTATCATGCTAGTAAATGGTTACACTCGTATGGTTGGTAATGTTTGTGTACTAATGTTTTTTATTTAAGAAATGTGACCAAAATTATTATCATTTATGTAAATGTATGGTTTATATTGTGATTATGTGATTAGAAAAGGGGTGTATAGGGTTTGATTTGCGTTCATATTATTGTGAAATATATACGAGTATATATACAAGTTTAAGTTTCCTATTCTAAAGTTCGCTTACTATCAATAGAAATATACTTAGACGCTTGGTAATTTAATGGATTTATGCAATCGACATGGAAAGCTTTCTTTGAAATTAACTTTTTTCTTAAGCCAAGTTACGTATATTTGCATCTGCAGCTATTCTGATCCTATTCAGAAACCTTATATGCCTGACTTTGACGGTACTTATACAACATCGAGCTCCGAGCATCGGGCATCGGGACACACCCCCGTGACACACATACACATACAATTGATAACGGTAAAGTACCAATTGCGAAAAGGTGACATAGAGAGAGTAAATGATGTGAGTGAGCGAGGGAGAGAGACCTTGTACAAATATAAATTTCATTGAATCACTAGGCATTGTGATTACTATTCTATATTAAAAAGAGTCCACACTTACATATATACATATGTACATACATCTATGTATTTTAACGACAAAAGCAATGAATAAATATATTTGCGGGAAGTTTTGAGAATGTGCAACGAACTTGAATCATGGACGTGATAAATAAATCTCGGAATAATAAACAACAGTTGGAAATATAAAAATGCAAAAGTTGCAAGACCGATTACATGACAAATCTCAATGGTGTTTATTAAGAATAGTATCACACAAATGGGAATTGTTCAATATATATGAATGAATGTTATAACAACGACAACGACAACGACAACAACAACAACAACAACAACAACAACGAGAACAACAATAACAATAGGAATAGGAATATAAACAATATCGAACGGGGGAAAACATCCATGTTGAGTCACAAATAATCAACACCGAGAAAATGCTCACCATTTTCTCATGTATGCCACAAATATTGAATATTTTTCATTGATAGCCAGTGCGTTAAAAACGAGACTCGCCACGTTCCGACCAAGCTATTGCTCAGCCGGAAAACTCACGTGGCTTAAATGCGTGACTTTTCACTCTCACTAACAACGTTCGCAACCTCATCATAAAAACCAAACAATCACAAGAAGCACATATATATGTGTATTGAAGTAGACTTATTCATACGCTTCTTCTAAGCTAAAGCATTAATGTTTTTTTTTTTTTTTTAAATAATATTCAGCTTTAACAAACATGGGAATCTTCAGGCATAACTCACTCATCTTTTCAAAAGGGACCCTACATACTAATTGATTGAAAGAAATTCTACACATAAAATGTTACTTCAAAAGGTTCAAGTTCAACACTTTACTGTGACGTTTAGAACATATAAAAACGTGGAACGTAAAAATCATTCCTGTGAGTCAAATCAATTGGTCCCAAAACTCAAATTCTATATAATCAATAATAATTTTGTAATACAATAACATTTTGCAACATAATTTGAATATCAGAAATCAGTAGAGTCCCAAAGAAACCAAAAGTTTTCTCTTTCCTATAATTCACATAATTTTTCGACTGATTAACATATGTTTTTAGGAGTAAAATAAATATGACTTTATAAGGGGTTTCTTTATATTTTTTATAGAAACATTGCTCATAAGAATTTTCATATTTCGGAAATCGAGAAACTCCGTAGAACAGTAAGAAATCTTTTTGCGAAATTCTACCTCAATTTAATTTCAAATCTGATTATTTAATAACACAACGTATATGTTAAGTGTGTAGGGTATTAAAATGTGTTTATAAGATGAAAACTACATATACGAGTATTAATTATAAAATCTAAGCTAATGAGGTAAAACAAATGTTCAAGAAACCATCGACATACGTCTAAGTATGTAGAGATCTTGCAGTTTCACATACTTACATATGTAGTATTGTATGTAAGTCGGAATGAGCACCAAGCAACAATTGCAAAGCATAGGTAAATAAATATAAGTTACCACGCCACGCACTGTCAGAGAGAGACAGGGACACACACACATGGAGATAGAGAGAGAGAGAGAGAGTGCAGAGAGAACAAAGTGCATATACTCGTACTTATGTATATCAAATATATACAAACGAAAGTAGCGTGCATACACATTGTGCAACAAGAACAGCAATAAGCACCGGCACATTGTAATAACATTCATTTTGTGACTCGTCTAGCTTCGTATTTCTCTGCTTCGTATTTCTCTGCTTCGTATTGTCGGCACCCCGTCGCTTTTTTTGTTGCACTCGTCCAAACAAAAGTAAGACGCATCGGCGGCTTGTTCCTCAGTGAACCTTCAGAGCTTCATCAAGTAGGTTGTGTTATATTCTCATCGGAAATTTTGGCTAATACTTATTCTGATAATAAGAAACAGAATTTTTTGTTAACAACTCAGTGCAATTATTTGATAAGCGCAACTGAATGATAATTTTACATAAAATAAAAAACAAAGAGAAAGTGTAAAACATACAATAAATAATACTGTTAATATTTTTTTTTGTTTTTGTTTATAGAAACCAAATTCAAAGTGAATGAGTTCAGTTCCAAATAATTACGTACGTATACATGATCCTACATATAAATAACAATATATTTTTTTTTGTTTTTGTTTTTGTTTATTTTTTTTTTTTTTTTTTTTTGTGTTGTCAAAATTTATAATTATTTATATAATTATGAATATGAAAATTATTTTTTGGTGACCTGTTGGAAATGATATGAAGACAACATCAGCAACAACAACAAGTGCAAATACAAGCAAAATAACCGTTTCTTTTTTTAAATTGTGTGTTGTCTTCTCAACACAGAATTGTTATTTTTGTGCAAACAACTAAAGAGAGCGTCAATTTTTGTTCCGATCATCGATCAATCTTCTTTGCTTATGCATTTATGCATAGCACATTGCCTAACCGGATAATGATCAATGAGATTTTGCTAAAAATTTATGTTAATCCATGCAAGTTTATTTTCATACCAATATACAGATGTATTCTTCTATTGCCTCTATCGGTGTGTGTGTGTTTCTGTTTTTTTTTTGTTTTTTTTTTTTTTTTTGTTTTTTGTTCATGTTTTAAATACTTAACAATAAAGAATTATCAATTGCATAAAAGAGAAACAGTAACAATAACCAAAACAAAACTAGAAAGAACGTTATCTTCGACTATGCCGAAGATGAAATACTCTTCACGCAGTAAGAATAATAGAATACTTACTTAACTATTGACTGGCATTTTGCGATTTGCATAACAAAAAAGTTTTTCTTGAATTTCAATGGGTGGTTTGCTTGGGAGGTACTCCCCCTAGTGGTCTGATTCGGCTGATTCTGACAAACTGACAAATGTACTGCGTATAGTAAAAAGAAAGGCTCGTGCAAAAAAAAAAAAACAAAATCAGCTCTCTAACTCAAAAACTGAGGGACTAGTTTGCATACATTCAAACGGACAAACGAACATGGCTTTATCAATTCTTCTAATCGAGCTGATCAAGAATATATATACTTTATGTGGTCTCTTATGTCTCCTTCTGCCTGTTACAAACTTCATGACAAACTTATAATACTATTCACTTCCGTGAAGAGTATAAAAAGAAAACTGTATTGCAAATAAATAGAAATACCGAAAAAGTGAAAATACATACTTACATATGTAGGTGCACCAGAATCTTATTGGTCTGCCGTTAAGCAAAGCTTCGTAAAGCTGGTATCGGAAAATTTATCCAACATCAAGATTGCGGCCGGATCTCTCCAGGCCGCGTAATTTCTTGCCGTAAAGTGGGTAAGAGCATTCCACTTGTGTGTGTAAAAACATTTTATTTTTGTTTTGTTTTTGTTTTGTGAAATACAATAAGCTTAATACGTTTACATAACTAGAACAATTTCAAAGCACATCGCGCAAAAACGTGCAAGAGACGCGATGCGCCAACTAAACAAAATAAAAAAAAAAAGAAAAAGAAAACAACAACAACAACAACAACAGCACAATAAACAAACATACACAAACACACGTAAAGAATTCTGGAGAGAAACGAACGAAATAATAATAAGTAAATGTTAAAATATGAAGTTGTGTCTGTGTGATAAGAGAGAGAAATATGAGAGAGAGACTAGTTAGTGGCTTGTTGAATGCATAACCGATAAAGAGTGGCGCAGAGAAATGTAATATTTTTGTTTACAATCATAGAAGATGTGTTTTTTTGTTTTGTTTTGTTTTGTTTTTTCTTCTCTGTTTTTGTTTTTGTATAGTATACACGCCGGCGCTTTCATTCACAGATTGCGTATGCGTACCGTCGAAAACAGATAATCTTATACAATCACCAACATCACCATGGGAATTCGAAAAATTTAACGACAAAATGAGTGCACACATAATGTTGTTTTTTTTTTTTTTGTTTGTTTTTTAATTTAACAAAATACAATGAGTAAATTATCTAATTATAATTCATATGTATAACAGGATTCATTGAGCTCCAACAAACTGAAAATAAATAACATAAATTACATACTCGTACATATTTTGTACGAGTATAACATCTACAGCATATACGGGAGAGTATACGAGTAATAAAAAACAACACACTTTCCGTTTTACACAACCCTTAAACTTGTTTCTATATGGTAAGTAAGTCTAGAACATGTTATTTCTTAAGCCTTCTGATTCCATTATTTCCGTCAAGTAGATTTATCGGTAACGGGATTACATGACTTTTTCATTTTATTTTATCTTTTATTAATGGCATTTACAGATCTCTATGAATGTTTTTGTTTGTGATGAATCACGGTGCATCAACATTCTTCAGAAAGTTTTCGATTGATATCGTTTCTGTACTTCTATGTTTGAGTGGCTGGCAATACCCCACAGCTCTATTTCGTAAGTCCCGTCCATCTTTACATAGTATAGTCTTGTATAAAAGAACTTTAGTTTGCAGACTTAGTTGAGATTGTTTCCCAAGTAACCAATGCACAAAATGGGGCCAAGAACACTCTTCCTTGTGGAATTCCTGCCTCAATATAAAATAGTTATACATATTAGAAGGTTCATCTTTATGTTTGACATAAAAACTTCGGTTATACAAATAGGACTTAAAAAATGGGCCAAGTGCGAGTCAGACTCGTACACGGAAGGTTCCGTATCAGAAGGGAGTTTGTATGGGAGGTACTCCCAAAGTGGTCCGATCAAACTGACATTTTGAAAATAAAAGTTTCTAATGTATAGCCACCAACCGTCCAAATTTCGTGGGATTACTGGATCGTAAAGCTGCTATACAAACCGAAATGTTTCTTGTATGGGAACCCCTTTAAGGTTTTGAAAATATTTTAGTTTTAGTATTTGTTGCTGATTCCCGTATAGAACTTCACATTCTGTGAAAATTGCAACTCTCTAGGTATTGCGGTTTATGAGATATGACCCGAGGACGAACGGACGGACAATGACGTCTCTGAAAAAGGGTCCCTTTGGGTCCGGAACCCTAAAAACAAGTAAATTGACTCTGGTTGCAGTTTATTGATTTTATAAAGCAGTCCTGTGTGCCAAACTCTATCAAATTCTTGTTGCACATCTGGAAATACAGCAGTGCAGTAATTCGTCCGCTCCAAATCATCAGTAATCACATTGAATATTTGATGATACTGTTCCGGAGTAGCAGGCATCTTGGAATGATTCTTTCAAATAATTTAGAGCCGTAAATTGTGATAGGACTTTTGGTTTCGGCTTGTGGATAAGAATTATGTCGGTACATTTCCATTGGCAAACATAATGTAATCAAAAAACTTTCACTTTTGACTCTGTGAATATTTTTTTTTTATAATGGGAAAAAAGATATATTGTAATTAAATGAATATATGTACATACATAATAAAAAACTAGAAAGAACGTTACCTTCGACTATGCCGAAAATGAAATACGAGTACTCTTCACACAGCAAGAATAATACAGTACTTAATGCAATTTCTCTACTTACTTAACTTTTTACTGGCATTTTTAATTGATTGTTATTTATGCGATTTACATAACGAAAAAGTTCTTCTTGAATTTCAACGGATAGTTTGTATGGGAAGTACCCCCATAGTAGTCCGATTCATTTGATCACCAAAAATTGCGTTAAGAACAAATTCAAATTGTTGATATTGCAAACAGGGATTGAGCTGGTTCCGACAAATGTGTTGCACCTTTTTTGGAAAATGATAGTGTCCAAGTTTCAGTTCGATAGGACAAAAACCAAAAAAGTTTTTCAAATAAGAACATGAATTTAAATGGGTGGTTTGTATGGGAGGTACCCCTCCTAGTGGTCCGATTCGGGTGGTTAGTGACGCCTGTAAACGCATCCTTTAGTTTTTAAAACTTAGAAACACTCTTATTATGTCGATATGTCGATTTTTTTCCAACTCGGCCGCGGGAATATTCAGTAAACATACAGCATTTCAACACTGAGACAGAATTATTCAGTAATCTTAGGATGTTAGACAATTTATACGGTTGGTGAATATTACTGTCCAAATTTCAGTTCGATAACACAAAAATCAAAAAAGTTTTTCTAATAGGAATATAAATTTGATTGGGGTTTCTATGGAAGCTATACGATCCTGTAACTCTAGGATCTTGAAATTTACGTTTGGTGGGACATTGATTAGACAATTATAGTGTACAAATTTCAGTTCGACAGTACAAAAGTCGAAAATTTTTTCTAATAAAAACCTGAATTTTAATGGGTGGTTTGTATGGGAGACGATTTCGGCGATTTCAGCTCTCTAGCTCAAAAACTGAAGGACTAGTTTACAGGCATACAGGCGAACAGACGGACATGGCTTAATCAAATCGTCTCGTCGAGCTAATCAAGAATATATGTAGTATATACTTTATGAGGCCCCCGATATCTCCTTCTGTCTGTTACAAACTTCTGACAAACATATAATTGACTACGTGAAGAGTGTAATAGAAACCGTTTGCGTTTTATTTAAAAAAAAAAAGTGTCCGAAAAACTCGTATTGAAAACCCCTTTATTTCACTTGTAAAGGTAATATTTATGAGGAAACTATATAAAATAAAAATATTTGTTCGTACATAATTATATTTTATGTACTCGTATAAGGGAAATAAATAAATTAATAAATAAATAAATATGGTGCTAAAAATCTGCCCATGTATTGCTCTCTGGTGGCAAATTTCGTTTCTCCCAATCATTTCTTTAGGTTTGGAAATAGTCACAGGGGGTAAAATCTTGCGAATATGACTTTCAATTCTTGCAATTCTTAGAAAAAATTACTTTATTTGTCATCGGTCCCGATCAAATTTTTCACCGCTATTCATTGTCTTTATGGAATCCCACTTTTTTCTTCGCCGAGCTATTATTATCATGCTTAGCAAGGAAGTAGCCCCATACAATACGAGTAGTCACTTTCCGTGTATTCTGTTATTTTCAAAAGGGCAAAGGGAATGCTATATGAGCTTCAGTCAACCGAAATGAATGTTCTTTTTTGTTTTCTTTTCTTTTCTTTTCTTTTCTTTTCTTTTCTTTTATCCATATTGAGAGTAGCATGTTGTGGCATCTGTATGTTGCACGTGCCCAATTGTACTTACTTATGTATATAGAGTCTGAGCTTTAATAAGCGTTAAACCGATTACAACAACAATAACGTGAATTTGTGTTGTTTTCTGTTGATTATTGTTCTATAATGCTATTTATAATGATATTCTCTCTAATACTAATACTACTACTACTACTAGTACGAGTATGTGTGTTTGTATCTCTATTATTTTATATTAATTATACAATTTGAATAATATATAGTTACCATATTTCTCAGGTGAATTATACTAACAGTATAAGTTCTTCGTGTGCTTAAGTAAGTCACAAAGTGCAATAACAATAGTATTGTACTAACACTTATATAGCAGATAAAAATAACTAGTATCAGAGCTTTTAGAGGGAAAAGTTTTAATAAAAGAAACAAGCATTTCTAAAGAAATAAAAATAAATCGTAATGGAGGGTGAATCCACAAAATCCACCCATAATACTAAGGTATCCGATTCAGCATATTCTAACAGTTGCAGCAACAGTCAGTCACAAAGAAGGTAAAAAAAAACTTATGAGACTAAGTATATACCTAATACTTGTGCATACTATAACATAAACGCATAATTTTTATAATTGTCTAATATTTATTAATCTTAGTGGGAGCTCTAAGTCACGTTTAAGTGGTAGCCATTCATCTGGGAGTAGCGGCTATGGTGACAAACTATCAACTCAGGGCAATAAGTAAGTAATGGAATGGAATGAAAAATATAAGTTAATAATTTAATATGCATGGTTAGTGCTGTGATTCTTAATCGTGGAAAGGATAAGGGAAGGAAGAAGAAAAAGGCAAAAACAAATACACAAAACAGTTGCGGCAATAAGCTTGAAGATGTTCAAGACCAAGAACTGCCAACAACAAGTGAAGCCAAGGATGAAGATGAGAATGAGACCCAGTTAATTGACAAGGGAACATGCAGCGAGACACAAAAAGAAACAACATCAGATGTACTTGCAAACACTGAAGTAATAGATCAAACCAAATCTGAAGCACCATTACCGCTTCCCACACCATCACCATCCGGTAAGTTAATCTCTCAGTCAGATATCCTTTTCTTATTGCAATCTTCTGTGATATTGGAATGCAGATGGCACTCAATTGGGTGGAAAATCGGAAAAGACATTCGAATTGCCACCTAGCAAATTGGAAGGCACTAATGTCATTACCACAAAATTAGATAAATTAAAAGAGGAGAGCTTCTGTTGTGTCATATCTATGGATGATGGTATTGTGCTCTTTACCACGCCCAGTATTACGGACGTACTTGGTTTCTCACGTGAAATGTGGCTGGGTCGTTCGTTTATTAATTTTGTGCATCCCAAAGATCGAGCCATCTTTACCAGTCAGATCACAACGGGAATTGCCGAATCAAAAACTAGTATGCCACGTGATACCCGTAGTACATTCTGTGCTATGTTGCGTCGCTATCGAGGTCTTAATCAAGGCGGATTCGGTGTCATTAATCAACCCGTCCATTATGATTCCTTTCGTTTGTCTTTAACATTTCGCGAAGCACCCGAAAGTGCACGCCCGGAGCATAATGCAATGTCTAATGGAACCAACATGCTGCTCGTTATATGCGCAACGCCCATCAAGAGTGCTTACAAAGGTATGTATTTAAGTGGTTGTGTCGTCTTTTTTTAAGTGTCTATATATTGTTAACTATTACTATAGGGCCCAGCGAAATTCTAGCACAGAAGAGCACAAAATTTACTATACGCCATACGTCTGCTGGCATTATATCACACGCAGATTGTGCATCCGTATCGGCATTAGGATATTTGCCGCAGGATATAATCGGGAGGTCCATTATGGACTTTTATCATCCCGACGATTTTTTGGTCATAAAAGAAACATATGAAATACTAATGAAGAAAGGCCAAACAGCAGTTGCAAGCAAGCCATACCGATTTCTTATACAAAATGGTTGCTATATATTGTTGGAGACAGAGTGGACCAGTTTTGTGAATCCATGGTCGCGCAAATTAGATTTTGTTATTGGTCATCATCGGGTTCTTCAAGGTAAAGTGAAATGTGGGTAATTGTAAGTAGATTATATTATTTAATATTTACTTAAACAGGACCTAAACAATGCGATGTGTTCCAAACACCACCACTAAATAAACCCAAAATCCCCGAAGTGACTCAAGCTCGTAATGTGCGCATTAAAGACGATATTATTAATTTGCTTGGTGATAATGTGTTACGTCCGTCGGATGCCGTTAAAAAAGAGGTTTCTCGTCGTTGCAAGGCGTTGGCCTCCTTTATGGAAACGCTTATGGGTGAGGTAACAAGTAATGATCTAAAATTAGATTTACCACATGAAAACGAACTGGCCGTGTCGGAGCGCGATTCGGTTATGCTTGGTGAAATTTCGCCCCATCATGACTATTATGACAGTAAAAGTTCAACAGAGACGCCACCTAGTTATAATCAACTGAATTATAATGAGAACTTGCAACGTTTTTTCAACAGCAAGCCTGTCACCGCTCCCGAAGAGGCTGAACCAATAAAAACGGACCCAACAAAAACAGAAATTCCATTAAAAACACAGCTATTAAATGCTGACACAGGCTTCATGGCCTCAACCGATGCACGTCGTATTAGCCCTGTGCAGTGTTTCGAAGGCAGCGGGGGCAGTGGATCTTCGGGTAACTTTACTAACGGCAGCAATGTGCATATGAGTAGCGGCACATACACGAGTAATGCCGGTACTGGTACCTCTTCCGTTAGTGTACCATTAGTTACGCTTACCGAATCACTGCTAAATAAGCACAATGATGAAATGGAGAAATTCATGTTGAAAAGGCATCGTGAATCGCGGGGTCGCTCTGGAGACAAAATTAAAAAAACAGTCATGGATTATAGCGGTCCTGGGCATGGTCTGAAACGTGGTGGATCTCTTTCTTGGGAAGGCGATGCAAATAAACCAAAACAGTATCTTCCCAATGTCTTAGATCTGTCTTCACGAGATACAACTTTACCTACGCTGCACAAAACCACGATGGGCAGCTCATTAACAACTGGCCAATATACCGCCAATGGCTTATCTTGTGCACAAAACACGAATCTCTGGCCACCATTCTCCGTAGGTATTAATGCGCCGACACAGCACACAACCCCGGCAATTTCGCAAAACAATTTCGCCACTCCGCACAGTCTTATTCCTACTTTTTATTATCTCCCGGCACCGCCACCTGGTATTGCCTCACCCAGAATGGCGGCAATCAAGCGCCCAGATCTACCGAGCACTTCACAGCAAGCAGCACTACCTCTACAATACATGACTGGTGTTATGTATCCACATCCATCGATGTTTTATACGCATCCTACTACCCTAATGTATCAACCTATACCATTCTCCAATATGGCTAACACGTTACCAGTACAAAATCAACCAAGTACCTCATCACAGAACTTTAGTAAAGTGGTACGTTTTGATTTCAAGACTATTAAGCCCTGAAATCTAAATGGATCTCTCTCTTTGTTACTGTGTTTCAGGCACAACAAGTCAATTTTTCACCAACCGTAACCTCAGTTGCAGCACCGAAGCCGCAAGTCCCATTTCACTTAATGGCACCCACCAAGTTCAACCGTCCTCCATCACAGGCCACTTCAGTGAAAGCTGAACGCGGTTCAAATCTTGTAAGTACAAAATATACGCGTATATCTTTTTATTTTGCATTTCATTAGCATATTTTAATTCGATTTAATTAGGCACCATCCGACTCGTCTAAAAAAGGAATCGCAAACTCATCCATGGCATCTGTGCTGGGTGAATATGTATCAGAACGGAACACTCAGGATAGCTTAAAGGTAACTGCTGCTTTGCAATACGCCTCTCACTTTCCTCATGTCTTTCATTTTTCATTTTCTAAAGAAAATTGATGAAAGCATTGGCAACAGCGATGATATGGATAGCTCCTGCTTTTCATCTTTCTATTCATCGTTCATTACAACTACAGACGATTCAGAGAGTCCGGCAGACAATGAGAACAATGCCAAAAAGCGCAAATTTAAGGTGCACCCTCTTCGATAATAATTCCCTTCGATAGTTTTATTGATTATTTTTATCATTTACCGTTGTCACAGCCAAATTCGCTATTTGAATCTAAAATTGTGGAAAATGCTGAACCAGAACAAAAGCAACATTGCGATGGATAATTACCCATCGGCCAAACCAAATAGCTCATGCATTAATGGAAAAACACAAAAAATATTCACAAGATGTAACCGTTCTTATAATATGTGTCTAACTCTAATCGTACATAACTATTTTCCTACCAGTATGCATATACCATTTGTAGTACTCTTAATGTGCAGTAAAAAAATAAGTGAGCCTAGTTTCCATGGTTTCTTTTGCAATCCTCACAAAAATTTGTTCTTTTCTTTTACTTACAGATGTTTTTTTTTTTTTATATACTTATATTATATATATATATAGAGATATCATATACCGTGCATCATTAACCAGGGCAAGAATACCTTATTCGATGTTTTATTCAATTTATATCATCATTCCTATAAAATTAAATGGCGTGAAATTAATTACATAAACAAAAAAAAAAAAAATATGTGTATTTGATATTGTACCACAAATTTTTATCCAAATAAAATAAATGTTCTTCACAACATTTTGTTTTGATTTATTATTCGTTGTTTCGGCATTGTCGAAATTGTTGCAAGCTCGAACAGAAAAATACCTGATATTTAAATAATGAAAACATTGTTACATTGCATTAACATCGGGAATCACAGTCAAACTTACAACTATTGTTTCATAAATTTTTTGTCTGATTGGGCGGTCGCCTGTGCCGCCGGGACTCAGGGGCGCAGTACGCTCCGACGCATATCGAAAGAACCCTTACAATATTTACTTTGTTACCGCACCGCAACATTCTTTTTAACAAATTACGATAAAAACATTTGACAGCGCCACCTCTTAACGACCTACTAAAACAATAAAAAACAACTGCCTGTGAAATAGTTTAGTCTGAAACGAATGCTGAAGGAAGCAACATAACATACATGTGTAAAATGAGGAGAGAGACAGAGAGTGTAGCAATGAACCGAGATCGACACGTAGTGGATGTCTATACTAAAGGGCGCAGAAGTGCACACTGCTTGAAAACGGGTTTTGGTATTGGGTGATGTTTTGTTCAAAGCGACCGCTAATAGTGGTATCGTGTGCAATTACACACACAAACGAAGATTTATTAGAGCGCCGTGTAAATGCAACTGCAGGTAGGATTGGGAAGTGCCATGTGTAAAATTAAACATTAAATATGTATGTAAGATAGTGAATTGGACTTTGGAGCTTAATCGTAGTTAAAGGATTCAAGTATAAAATACTACATACACTTTCTTTATTTTATTTTATTTTATTTTATTTTAAATAACTACGCAATAATTTTTGATATTATTAAATCATGGCAGAAAAAGAGAAATAATTTTAAAAAAAAAAACTTTCTGGTTCAGAAAATCGGAAAGGAAAAACTGAAAAAGAAAAAGTTTTTGAAGAAACTAAAAAACATATGAATATCAGTAAACACTTTAAATGAAAATCTATAGGGAGTACTTGAGATATTGAATTAGATGTCCACGTATCAGCCAATATTTCTTTAGATTCTGAATACACAAAACATAAAGTTGTCAATTATGCATTTATTTTGTTAGTTGTTGTTTAAAAATATTCAAATTATTATTATAAGGAATGATAAAAGTATAAGGAATAAAAAATAGAAAATTAAAAACAAAGATCGGAAACACGTCCAATCACCAGCACACGATACAGCGAATGAGACGACTGATGAGAAAATTATGTGTTTTAGTCGGCTTGCTCTTCTTGGCTTTCTGTCCTGATCACATGACACAGTCATCTATTGAAGGTGATCAAATTAAACAAACCATTAAGTATATGCATGAAGCCTCTGAGATTTATCCAAGTCAAAGTCAAAATACAATATAACTTCAGTGGTTGGTGAAAGTATCAACATAGGTGAAATAAAAAGGTTTTCGATATGGCTACATTGCCAAAAGTACTTACTGCTAGAGACATAGATCACATTATAATATGTGGACCCACACAAATTTATCTAAGTAATTTTCCAAAAGATAAAATGGGCGCCATTTCTCTTCAACACATTACTATGAAAAGAAGAAACTATCAAACGACGGTGGCTAGCTTATTCAGAATCAAACGATAGTGTTTTTTGCTTTTGTTGTCGACTGTCGACTGACAAAAATATAAATAGCACCGATTATTTTTTAATTATCATGGTCGAATCGGCTTTCACATGCACATATTTCTAAAAATGATCCGTATCCGTCATTTTTAATATCTTATGCAACTCCGCCTGCCCTCTTATGTCGTCTATTATATTTAACTACAATAGTAAAATTTTGAATCTCCGGGTTAAATTCTATTGACGTATAATATATATCTTTTAAAGGTGACTGAAATTTTTATTTTATATACAAGTATTACGAGCTTACGAGCATGACCATAATTCAAAACAGCTTGGTCATGCTACTAAGGAGTATACATATCAAGCAAAACTTAAAATTTAAGGCAATTCGTAAGCTGTAAAGCTTTCCAAATTTATTTGATTCATACAAAGTTTTAAGCAAGTCGTAAGCTGTAAAGTTTTACAACTTAATTTGATTTGATTTGATTTGTACGGAACCTTCCGTGTGAGAGTCTGACTCGCACTTGGCCGATTTTTATTAATATTTAAGTTAGATTACAATCGCTTACGACAACCAATAAATTTTGCATCATGTATGTGTGTTTATTATAAATCGTTTGTAGAGGTTCATTTGAATATCATAGGAAATGCAAAACTTAAAATTGAATAGACTATCTTAGCTCTATCGATTATCTTTACAACGCTAATCATGATATAGTGATAATACCGATCATATAGCCTATTGTAAAATTTACAATATAAAAAATGCTCAGGGAACAGCGAATAGACAGATGTTGATAAATAATTACTGCAAACTTGTAACATCTGGAATTCAGTTGAATAGTGCGAAAACTAAAAAGTTTTTCTAAAAGAATCTGAAATTTAATGGTGGATTTGTACGGTAATTACCCCCGAGTGGTCCGATTTGACTGACTCTAACAAATGCATTACGCGTATATCAAGAACTTATAGTATCTAAAATTAATTTCAATATTGACAAAAACAAAAAAGTGTTTCTAATAAGAATCTAAATGTTAATGGTTGGTTTGTATGGGAGGTAACCTCCCTAATAGTCCGATAAAACTGCAATTTCGACACTATAAGTTTCTTATCCATTTCCAACCATGTAAATTTCAAGATCGTATGGTTACTAGAGCATATAGCACGCATACAAATCCATGTGTTTCTTGTATGTTGACCACCTTAAATATTTAATTATTAAATAGTATTTGTTGCTGTAGCCAAGATAGAAATTCTGAAATTTCAACCCTTTGTGTTTGGAACCATAAAAAACCAAAAATGTCAGGAAGTACTGAAAGAATTTTGAAACATGTGCTTAATAAGTTCAGTTCAAGCTGTTATAGAGTTATCTCATTTAACGCTGTTACAAGCGAGTGTGGTCCGAAGTTTGATAAGAAACTATAAGCTGAAACGAAATAGCGACGCACCAGTAAATGAAGATTTTATTAACTGATGAAAGACCAGTGTATCAATCTCCTAGACGTTTAGTGTATTGTGATCAGCAGGTCGTGGATGATCAGATTCAAGAATGGTTAAAGGAAAAAATCATAAAACCAAGTACGTCAGAGTATGCATCACCGGTAGTGTTAGTAGCTAAGAAGAACGGCAAGAAACGGTTGTGCTGCGATAACCGGAAATTAAATGAAAAAATTATAAGAGATAATTTCCCAGTAGCTCATCAAGAAATTACAAGGGGCGACTGTTTTTACTACTTCAGATCTAACCAATGGCTACTTTCATGTGCTAGTGGAAGCAGAGTCACAGAAATATACATCATTTGTGACGCAGAGTGGACAATATGAGTTTAAGTATGTATCATTTGGCACCTCTTATTCACCAGCAGTATTTTCTCGGTTTATAGTGGCAGTATTGAGAGAGTTAATTTACTGACGATTATGCAGTTGTGTACATGGATGATGTTATTATTCCAAGTAAAAACATCGAGGAAGGGGTAATGAAATTAGAAAGAGTATTACAGGTGGTGTCACAAAATGGTTTAAGATTAAATTTGAGTAAGTGTCAGTGGCTTCAGGAAAAAGTGAACTTCTTAGGATACGTCATTGAAAGGGGCACCATAAAACCAAGTAAAGAAAGGGTTTTGGCTATAAAGAATTCCCTATACCAAATGACAAAAAGGCGATACAAGTTTTTGGGGCTAACATCATACTTTCGAAAGTTCATTGAAGGATACGCGGTGACGGCCAAACCGTTGTCAGATATCCTTTGAGAGTAGCACGGTGGGCGATGTATTTACAGGACTTTGACTATAACATTGAACTTCGTACTGGGTCAAAAATGAGCCATGTTGACGCATTAAGTCGAGTTTCTTGTTATATGCTTACAGATACCATAGTACATCGTTTGAAAGAAGCACAGTTGTCAGATGAATGGACTAAGGTAGTAAGAATGATCGTGGAAAAAGAGGGGTATGAGGACTTCTACATTAAGGATCAAATCTTGTTTAAGAATCCTAACCGTGAGTTGATTGTGGTACCATCGCAGATGGAAGAGGAGATGATTCGAACGGCATATAAGCAGGGGCATTTCTCGGCAAAGAAATCTCAAGACTTAGTAGAAAGAACGTATTATATCCCGAAGTTGAAAGAGAAAACAGGACGGGTGGTGGAAAGTTGCATTGAGTGCATAATAGTTAATGCGAAAGCGGGAAAGAGAGAAGGATTATTAACATCAATTGATAAGGGAGACCGACCGCTTATTACTTACCATATCGATCACGTGGGTCCAATGGAGATGACGAATAAAAGATACAATTATATCATAGTGGTAGTAGATGCATTCTCGAAGTATGTTTGGTTATATCCTGCTCGAAGCATAGGCGTTCGGGAGTTGATTGGTAGTTTGGAAAAGCAAGCCGTAACATTTGGTAATCCGTTGAGGATAATAACAGATAGAGGTAGCGCGTTTACATCGAGCGTTTTTAAACAGTACTGCGAGGAGCAAGATATACAACATTTGCTAATTACTAATGCATAGATTCATAGTACCCATGTTGTCGAAACTGAGTCAGGGGAACCCAGAGTCCTGGTACAAGCAGGTGGGCAAAGTACAACAAATAACCAATGATACACCACCGAGAAGTACAAAAGTAGCACCTTTTAAGATTCTAACATGGCTAGACATGCGTTTACCACAAAATACTGATTTGAGAGGGTTAATAGAGGAAGCGTTGGTAGACGAACTGAGAAATTATAGAGAACAAGTTAGGGATGAAGTCCACCAAAATATAACAGCTCTGCAGGCGGAAAACA